>NW_024121488.1:1853579-1886346 GCF_016745375.1 Pimephales promelas
GTGTTTCCTCTAGGATTTTTTCAAGCTGTGGGGGCAGGCCCATTTCCCCAGGGGGAGGGGGTGTGGCCACGAGTTGATATTCCCTTTAGGCCACGCCCCTTGTCTCCCAAAAGTATTATAAGCGATCATGCGCATTCCCGTGTGCAGAATGATGCACTTTGAAGCAACACCAAGTCACAGCACGCAACGCTTCACATTGAAAAGAACATAGCGAGGGATTATATCTATAATCTATGCTTAGTAGGGCTGCACGATTTGGGGAAAATGTCATATTGCCATTATTGCAGCCAATATTGCAATTTGCGATATGCGACTCCGATATAATAAAATGGTTTCATGAGTCCAACTTGCTTGGTTCTAAAGTAAAAATGCACACACAGATTAATGTTTATTTCTCAACTCAAACTAAACAACAAAAAATGATTGATAACACCTATAATGATCATAAACCATCAACCAAACCAACATTACAGTTGATCCATCATTACAATTGAAAGCTATCAACTTTTTAAAAATAAATATTAGGCTAAAAATATATATAACAGCTTTTAAATTAAGTGAACTTCAACAATCCCCACATAAACCCATATAAAAAACATATTTACCTGGGCCCTTCCTGTCTTAACAGGTACAGAAATTGAATAAAGTTATCAAACCAGTCTGCGCTGCATGAATCATAAATTATATATAGAATAATCCTTATTAAAGCTACAAAAAGTTCTTTAGTCAAGATCAGCGAGTAATTTTCTAATTTCCCTTTGTTCTTTGATTAACTTTACCGACAGAACGCTTTATTCGCTGCTGCCCTTTAAGAGAACCGTTGCGAGACGCGGATCTCACACGCGCCTCATAGACTCTTTTCATCCATAGACTTTTCTTATGTTATGAAGATACTAGACAAAACAACATTTTGGCATAATTGTGTGTGCTATTGTTCGTTCAAGCTCGAAAGAGAACTGTATATTCTGGCACGCGGTCAGTGCATGCGCATTATGCTAGTCTCATCTATTCTAGGGCACTCACAGGCAGCTTTTCACTTCTTGTCGTCGTGCAAAATGCGAAAAGGCATTTGCACGAATAAGAGGGGGATCTTGTAACACTAGTCAAAGGATGACAAAAAAGAAAAGATGCTGCGTTAATAGCCCTAATTTGTTTATTTCATATAAAATCGCAGCATTTTGCGTTATATAGCCTAATTGCATAGGTTTGAGATCGCTATTACGACTGCGATATGATTAATCGTGCAGCATTAATGCTTAGTGTATTCTATATGCAACAGTTTTTTGAGCCTTTTCTTTTAACAGTTTTAAATTTCAGTGCGCATGAAGAACAATAGCACTCTTGACTCCAGTGCTGTACACCCGGCCAGAATGTGATTTAGAAAGGGCAATAAACTCCACTACAGCAAGATAGTCATTTTATGCAAATCATAGACCTTTATGCTTTATCTACAAATAAAGTATAATATTGGGAACATTGATCTTGAAGAGAGTGTCGTCGTGTTACTGTCGCAACCGAACGCGACGCGCTGTGTGAATGCTGAATGGAGAATGACTGAGGCGAGATGACTTTCCGTTAACTTTAACTTAGAGACTAAAATATTAATTTTACCACACATTATGCTATTGAATGACTTTAGAAGTCTTGGAATATAGTGTGAAAACTTGATTGTGCTTTACAAAGTTTTTTATGCCTTTAGTGGGGCTTAACAAAATAACACAATATGCAGAATGTCGGACGTCACTGAAAAGCTGCAGCCGTGGCGGGAGGATTTTAAGTGTGGCGGCCCGCCACGGGAGTAGGGATGAGTATCGTTAAGGTTTTATCGGTATTACTACTCTTACCGATACCGCTTATCGATCCGGTACTTTAACGGTATTCTTATCGGTTCTTTTTGGGTTTTTTTTGTTTTTAAGAATTAAGTACATAATTAAACTCTATATTTTGAAATGTAAAATAGAAAAAGCAAAACGAAGAAAAATATATTTTTGTTATACAGCAATGTGCAGGCTTTTTTTGTTTTATATACAAAAAGGACACATAAGAAAAAAAAACAAGTACAAACACAAGAATGCAATTAATCAAAGATACAAATTATATGCAAAGTGCTTTAATTTCAGGAAGGTGTACTAACATATCTTTTCAGGTAATTGTTTCTGTCTGAAAAGAAACAATTTAGTAATCAAATATAAAATAGCACTGTATAGTTTATCATAGATAGATTAATGCTTATTAAATCTAAAGTTACTCATTCAAAAGCTGTGAGTGATTTTCTCTGCCTTTTGTTGTTTGATTTGCATTAATGGCTGAATCGTCAGCACGTTTAGGTTATTAGACTGCTGCCCCTTTAAGACCGAGAGCAAATCTAATAGGTAACTGAAGCACCATCATTTTCTCCCTATTATTTACATCCATTTAAGACATAATTGTGTTTAAGTGAATAAACTGTGTTTAAGTGAATCTCAGAGCTGGTCATTTTGACATTTTTATGTATATTTGATAGTTAAGGACACACGAAGCCCAAAGTATAGGCTACTTTTCTTGTCTCATTGCAGTCCGTTTCGGAGCGCGCATCGCCTTGTGAACAGCGTCTCTTGCGCAGGCTTTTGTGTTTTTAATAGCCATTTTTTGATCTTGCAACAGTAGAAGACAGCATTTTGCAACAATCGCTGATCGTGCTGATTCTGACGGTACGTTTGGGTTTTAGGAAGAACTGACAGCGCTCCGCAGTGCTGTGAAGTAGGCTAAAAGACGTTAAGCTGGACAGATCATGCGTCTTGATTTTTAACGGTTTTATCTCAAATATCTTCTTTTTATAATCTTTGGAAGCCGAAATACAAAATATATTAGAATAATATCCCACATCTAAAGTGTAACCACGTTGAATGTTTAGTTCTGTCCTCATTGTCACTCATTCAGCAAAGGCTGTCGTGTTGCGCGTGCTGTGGCTTTGCGTGAGAGATCGCTCTCTCTCTTCTCTCTCTCTTCTGAACTGCGAATTTCAAATTTGCATCACAGACAAATGGTTTAATTAAAATACAGTTTATATATAGAAAAGGCTGGCGATATAAACATGTTCAAGATAACGTCTTTATAGGAATGATAAATAATTTCTCCAGTACCGACAGCAGAACCGATAACGTCCGAGCTTATCGATACAGCGGTCTTTCAAAATTCAGTACCGGGGCCCGTTTAATACCGGGTTTCGGTACCCATCCCTACACGGGAGAATGAATGTAGCGGAAACACTGTATATATATATATATATATATATATATAAATAAATAAATATTATATAAATATTAGGGCTGGGTAATAAATATCAATTTCTCGATATTAATCGATTCTCATTTTTACGAACCGATATCGATTCTTAAGTCTCAAGAATCGATTAGTCATCCTGTTTCATTTGAATGAATGGATCATTGTATCGCGGCTGCGCGCATTCAAAAAATCGCAATAATCTTTGTCCTTTGTTACTATTGATATGAAACAAAGTCTCAAATTTCAAATTACGTCCATTTTCTTTAAAAATTCAAAAACATAAATAGAGTTTTGGCGCTGTGGCGTGAGATCGCTCTGGCGCAGCTCTAGAGAAGCAGCAGCGCTGATCTCTCTTCCGGCTTAATAATACCATTCACAGCGCGAAATAAACATGAAGGAGCATCTGAAAGTGTGTTAAAAAATAGAGTACAACTTATCGAAATCCGTATCATGTCACATTCATTCGCTCAATCAGCGTTTCAACCGTGGAAAGACGTCAGTTAAACAGCTTGTAATCAATGTCTTGTCATGTATCGTCATATTTACCTCAGAAGACCCACATCAACTCGTTAGTCAGATAGAAAAAAATAACTCCAGAAAGGAGCATTTTGCTAAATATATACACTATATTACATATGCATTATAATCTTAAAGTTCTTCAATATTTAATGCATATTTTAATAAATCTGGCAAGTTTTTATGACAGCCACCATTTAAATGTTTATATTTCATATAATCTTCTTATTATAAAAATAAATAAAAGTGTAATTTAAGTGATTCATTCATTATTACCTTCATATTTGAATAAATCGGGCAAGTTTTTATGACAGCCACCATTTATATGTTTATATTTCATATAATCTTCTTATTATAAAAATAAATAAAAGTGTAATTTAAGTGATTCATTCATTATTACCTTCCTATTAGGCTAATGAAGCCTAGTAGGCTACAACAAGTCTCCCATAGTTTACAGCATTAGTTAAGAGATTTAATTCCGTTGAGAAAAATTGCCATTTATTGTAACTGATATCCAAAATAATCGATATTGAATCGAATCGTAATCGAATTGAAAGCTTATGAATCGAAATCGAATTGTGAAATTTGTCTCAATACCCAGCCCTAATACATATATATAATAGGAAAATAAGTATTCGAACACCTTGCTATTTTACAAGTTCTCCCACTTACAAATCATGGAGGGGTCTGAAATTGTCATCATAGGTGTTGTGTTATAGGTGTTATAGGTACCGATATGTCCACTGTGAGAGACATAATCTAAAAAAAAAAAAATCCAGACTTTACAATATATGATTTTTTAACTATTTATTTGTATGATACAGTTGCAAATAAGTAGGGCTGTTTTCGACTAAGGATTTTCATAGTCGAATCTGATTCGTTAGATTTTGCCATAGTCGACTGATAGTCGAACCTTTTTTTTAGATAGGTCTAGTAGCTAAATTTTTTCCATTTCAAACAAAAGAGATGGACGTATGCGCATTAGGCTATTCATTCTGTGTTTTTTTTTTTTCTAAACAGGCTATGTTTAAATTAGGTAGTATTTTTCATGTTTTTATCACGCAATCATGTTTTTGATGCGGTGGTGGTTGTAACTTGTAACTTAATCGCTTTAGCCTAAGGGTAGCAGCGGTGCTGCCGAAAATAAAAAGCTGTCACAAAGAACAAATATAGCAAGGAGACAAATTAATTGTTTAATAATAAAGAAAGATGAAGTTGATGATGCTGCGCGTTCTTCGCATAGTGTATGCGCCAGAGAGAAATGCACAGTTCATTTCATAAGCAGAGAGCATTACGTTTTCTTTCGTTTTGAATCGTTCTATTTACAAGTAGATATTTCAATATAGATATAGGCTATGTTTCAGGTTCATGGTTCAGGTTCAGGTCTGTGGAGTAGACTATACTTATACGCTGAGTTGCGGTAGCTATATTTATGAGACGAGCTCCAGTTCACACATTGGTGCCTCGCCTTGATTATCAGTAATTGTCTTCTTTTCCTTCTTATTTATTAAATTCAGACAATTGGTTGATGAAACATTAATTAAAATCAAGAAAACAATTATAAAAAAACGAAATTCACTTTGAAGAAAGGCTTTGTGCTTTTCTGTTTGAGGTCTGTGAAAGTTTTAAAGCAGTCTTTAAGTGCTGCTTCAGAGCGCTCGTGTCCGTCGGAGAACTGTCACGTCTGTAACATTGTTTTTTCCTCTGTAAACATTTTATGTTTTGTGGAGAGCCAACCCTACCTCATCTGATTTGAGCAGTGTAATTCACAGAATTACAAAAAATATATTTTGCCTCCTGAAACTTAAAGATTTTTTGTCACGCATGCTTGTCTATTTCAGGCTAAATATAAAACGCATGTATACTGTATTTTTCGCACTTTAAGGCGCACCGGATTATGAGGCGCATAAGATACTGTAGTCAAACGTTTGACTGGGTTTGCGTTATGCATCCAGATGTGCTGGGAATATAGCGAGTGCGCGGTGCCGGAGTTTAGGCGTATATTAATGTGAGCGCGCTGGGGCGGGCACGTAACTTCGCAGCACTCATATGAGTATTCAATGTGTGGTGGCCTGCTGACAGCATCAGCTGGCTGTTTTGAATGAGACGACCCTGTTACTGTGAACCGGGAGCACTTGATGAACATTCTGTGACGCGCGAGCAGCGCCGGGGACAGTGTGTCTGTTCGTGTGTCTGTTAAGAGTGAGCGCTCGTGAGCGGGAGACACACATAACTTGATTTATACCAGGTTGAACTGCCGGTGTACTATTCGACTATAACGTTCATAGTCGAATCAGACCTCATCGAATCGTCGAATCCTCGACTATTAGAAGTCAGCCCTAAAAAATGGGTTTGAACACCTGTCTATCAGCTAGAATTCCGACCTGTTAGTCTGCCTTTTAAATGTCCAGCTTCACTCCATTTATTATCTTAAATTCGATACACACCTGTTTGAGGTTGTTAGCTGCATAAAGACACCTGTCCACCCCATACAATCAGTTAGAATCCAACTACTAGCATGGCCAAGATCAAAGAGCTGTCCAAAGACACTAGAGACAAAATTGTACCAAAATAGAACTTTTTGGTCATAATTCCACTAAGCGTGTTTGGAGGAAGAAGAATGATGAGTACCATCCCAAGAACACCATCCCTACTGTGAAGCATGGGGGTGGTAGCATCATGCTTTGGGGGTGTTTTTCTGCACATGGGACAGGGCGACTGCACTGTATTAAGGAGAGGATTACTTGGGCCATGTATTGATGGAACAACCTCCTTCCCTCAGTTAGAGCATTGAAGTATGGGTCGAGGCTGGGTCTTCCAACAAAATCACTAAATTAAGACTTAGTGTCTGCCCGAACGTAACTCTGCCCCCATTTGTGTCATCTACTAATTGTGCTTGGCAGGTTTTTGATCCTGTCAACCTCCAGACACTAAAGGATGTGAGCGCCAAGCTCAAACCCTCATTTTGTCCAAATGACATCATTCAGCCGAAATTTCTAAAGTTAATCATCGACTCTGTGGGTCCACGTTTGGTATCTCTTATTAACAGGTATCTCAATACGGGCTCAGTTCCAGTTAATCTCAAAGTGGCTACGGTCACTCCTTTGCTCAAAAAGCCTTCACTGGATCCATCTATTTTACAAAATTACCAACCCATCTCTGTCTTGCCTTTTATTTCCAAGTTATTGGAGAAAATCGTGTTTAATAAACTCCAGCACTTTCTTTTAAATAACTGTATTAATGATGCTTTTCAATCTGGGTTCAGGACTGCCCAGTGCCCACAGCACTGAGTCTGCCCTTCTGCGAGTGTTAAACAACATTTTTATTTCCACTGATTCTGGTGATTCTGTGGTTCTAATTCTCTTATACCTTTCGGCAGCTTTTGACACTGTTGACCACCCTAATCTGTTGGCTAGACTTGAGACTGAGGTGGGACTAAAAGCCTCTGTCTTGTCATGGTTTCGGTCGTACCTTTCTGACAGAAAGTTTTTAGTTAAGATGGGTAATTTCTCCAGCTCCATGGCCCCTTTAACCTGTGGTCTTCCACAGGGCTCCGTTTTGGCTCCCTCTCTATTTTCTCTTTACATTCTACCGTTGGGCGCTATCTTAAGGAAACAGTGTATCATTTCATTTGTATGCGGACGACACCCAAATTTACATTCCATTCAAGAAAAATGACCCTGCAGCATTAAACTCTCTTCAGCTATGCTTAGAGGAGGTGAAGGCATGGCTGGCTCAACTTCCTCTCTCTAAATAATGATAAGACCAAGGTCATTGTTTTCAGCCTGAGTAAAAGGTCTCCGTGTTTAAGCCCAGACTTGGGGAGCTTATCCCCCTTTAAGTCGACAGGAGTGCGGAACTTAGGTGGTGTTGTTGACCAGTCTTTAAAATTTGACAAACACATATCAGCTGTCATCAGCTCCGGTCTAAATCTAAAATCAAAGGCTTTCTTACTCTGATAACTCTGGAAAGGCGGTCCATGCATTCATCACGTGTAGGCTTGCTTGACTACTGCAATTCACTTTTTATTGTGGGATATCAGTTTCTCAAATTGCTCGTCTTCAGTTGGTCCAAAACGCTGCGGCTAGACTAAGGCTGAATCCCAATTCTCTGTCTTACCCCTTCCCTTAGTTTTGTGCTTTCATGTGAGAGGAAGGGCTATCCCAATTTTCATTTTGATCTAGGGGTAGGGGTAAGGTGAAGGGGTATATACCCCTTCAGACCAAGAATTTTCGCGAGCTTACTTGAAACCAAGGGGTAAGAAATGCACAAGTTTTTTCGCTTAAATGATTGATAAAAAATATGACAGTCTTGTTTTGTTCTCTACACAATTATGTACATATATATTTGCAACTATGTTGTTTATTGAAATGTTTTTAAAGTTTTTTAAAAATCGCTACTTTGCTACGCTAGGCTATGCTAACGTTACATTGCTGATTTGCACAATCAGTCCCACATTTCAAGATCACCCAAAATGTCCGGGATTCAGCTTTTGCTTTCTACAGTCGCCATTCATTATGTGTACATTATTTGACACGGACACGTACGTGATCAGCTTCTCAGATGATGCATTCAGTTTCAAACGGATCCCGACTGAGATGAAAACACGGGAAAATTAGATCAACAATACATTCAGATTCACCGATTTAAATGAATGAATTCAGTCCGATTGAAACACCTTGTGCATGTAAACATAATGAATAGTGAAGACGGAAAGCAAAAGCCCAATCCCGGACATTTTGACGGCATCTTGAAAGTTTAGAGAAGATTGTGATCAACACTTGTTGCCCCGGGTGACACAGTTAAGGACGATGCAAGATGACGTAACCGAGTGGTGTCTCATTTCATAGGGGTATGTTTGCACTAGCGCTTAGCACTCGGTTTCGAGGGACAAGGGCTAGGGGTAGGACGAAGGGGAAGGGGTAAGACAGAGAATTGGGATTCAGCCTTATTTTCAACTGTCGCAAATATGACCATCACTCCAATTCTTAAATCTTTACACTGGCTGCCAGTCCGGCAGAGAATAGATTTTAAAATCCTACTATTTGTTTTCAAATCTCTACATAACCTAGCCCCAGTCTATCTTTCCGAACTTATTCATCCCTATACTCCACCCAGAAGCCTACGATCTCACGACCAGGCTCTGCTGGTAGTCCCTCGTGTCAGACTTGAGCGTATGGGGAGCGTGCTTTTGCAGTGGCAGGGCCCTGTCTGTGGAACACCCTGCCCCTAGAGATCCAAACGGCCCCCAACCTGTCTATTTTTAAGTCTTTGGTAAAAACCTATGTGTTCTCTTTAGCATACTGATCTCTTTTTTTTAGTATTTTAATATGTTATTATTGAGTCTCTGACAAGGCTACTCGTATGTGTTATATGTTTTTTTTTTTTCTTGCTGTTTTTACTTTTCTTATTTGTGTGTTCTGTAAAGCACTTTGGTCTGTCTAAACGGCTGTTTAAATGTGCTAAATAAATAAATGAACTTGAACTTGAACAGTGTGTGCTCACTGCTATTGTGCCTGTAAAGCGAGGTTCACAACTTCACAGTACGCTATTCAGTAAACACCCCTGCTGTTTAAAATGTGTATCGCAATTCGTTTAACATTTCAACCGACTTGAATCATCACACATTTTTATTGTTTTTCAACCGGTTGTGAGTGAATCGTTACATCCCTACATGGCTACATTGGTGCCAATAAGAGCTAAGGTGAGGCTACAGAGGTGTCCCTAAAAAACACACATATATAACAGTAGGTCTGCATTACATTAATTAATTTGCACATGAGTTTTATTTATAACATGTTTTCTATGTGTAAATTCATGCACCGAACCGTGATGCCCATACCATTTTGGTTCAATACGAGTACATTTACCGTTCCACCCCTAGTGTCCGCAGAATAAGCAGAGAGCCCCTCCCTTGGACTCGTTCTGTCTTCAAAATAAGCACTGACTTTGCTCTCTTTCCCTTGCACATATTAATCAAAATCAACTGCTACGATGGTAAAATTGCTTTGTCTTAAGTCTTAAAGTCAGGATTAGCACATATCGTTTACACGTCCGCTAATGTCTGATTCACAACCTAATGACTTCTTTGAACCGATTTATTAATGAATGGGTAAAACAACTGATCTGTCCAACACTAAACTCAGGAGACGTCACTGTTTAGTTCATTTGTAGAACAAACACTACAATTTAAAACTGAACTCGTCTGCTCAATTTAGTGTGAACCGAATTAAGCCTAGTTCACACTACGTGATTTTAAGCCCGATTTAAGCCCGATTTGCAAATCGTTGAGTCGCCGACAAGTCAGGGTGTTATCGCGTGCAAATCGCGGGCGATTAGCGGACGATTAACGCTCGCCAATCAGTTAGTGTGAAAGAGCCAACAACGCATCAAAGACAGCTCGCAGACAGCTCGCAGACAGGTCACCGAGCTCAGAAAAATATCTAGCATGCTAGATATCTCGCGCAGTCGCGCGACTCAATCTCAGTGATGTCATGAGTACAGCCAATCATAGCAACGCATGGGTTGAGGACACCAGGTAAATCTTACTTTTTCTTTTTTGCATTTTTTTTCTCAGAGCAGATCGTCGAGCAAACAGTGTGCAGCACTAGTTTCTGTCTGACGTCCATATTCGCGTGTTGTGTTCTTCTCTGCAGTTTCGCGTCATTTCTGGTTCGTTTTATTGCGTGGTTTTTCGTTACAAAACATGGTTTCTAGACCAGATAGAATCGTGTTGTTGTCAACTCGTTATTTGTTTGATTATTTTCAGGATTTAGACCGTATTATAGTACTGAAACAGCTCTCATTGAGTCACAAATGATATGCTCTTATCATCCGATCGTGGTTGTATCTCTATGTAGTGCGTTGTTAACTCGTGTAGTGAGTTACCTCCTGTTGTGGATCAATCACGTTGTGTTGTGTGGTGTGAACAGCTAAACAACTTGAACACTCATGATTTCACTGAGAGCAAGTCATGTAGTGTGAACTGCACAGTTCAGCCCGACATTTTAAAATCATGTAGTGTGAACTAGGCATTGGTCACAGCACAGATCAGAAATAGGAGTCAGATTTCATTTGTCAAGTTTATCATTTATAAGTCAGTCCAAAACGGTATATCAAGGCGCCTATTTAAGCGAGTTTTTCAAAATTGAGTTTTGTTTGTTGCGTTTCTCATTAAGAATAATAATACAGACAACAATAGTAATAATCCACAGTAGTTGCTTGTCGTTCGCATGCGCAAACCGTAAGTCTCCACTGTTGCTTAGTTACCAATGATCACGATAGCTTTATGCGGGGAGGTGTTAACCCCCCCATTATGATTTCCATTACACGAGAGTAGATGTTAACTTTATGCTGATTTATACTTGGCTTTCGCCAAGGTAAGCTAAGACATAGCTTTGCAGTAAACTATGCTTCTACATTAGGGCTGAACGATTTTGGAAAATAATCTAATTGCGATTTTTTTTATTTATTTTTTTAATCTTTTTTATTTATTTATTTTTTTTAACCAATATTGCGATTGCGATTTAATATGTGATTTAAAAAAAAAAAGTTATTTACCTTCTGTATTAGTCGACAAAGACAAGCAATAAATCATTGTACAGTAGGGATGGGAATCTTTAGATAGCTCATGATCCGATCTACTTTTTTTCTTATTAATTAATCTTAATAACTCTTAAAATATGTATTTAATTACATGTGTAAACACATAAAAAATAAATATAAAAAAACATTTAAACCAATTACATGTTTAGAATTTTAAATAGGATATATAAAATAATATAGCTTCAAAATATAAAAGCTAAATAAAGAGAAACAAAAAAAAAAAACATTACAAGCAATAAACAAAGAGTGGTCTCAGTAAATGTGGTTTGTCCTGTTGGTTTAAGATATAACTGACCGTGTTTACATTAATTTCGCTTCATAAAAGCATTTTGACATGCAAGTACATTTACCAATGAGTCACTCACAGCCGCATGCACGAGCGCTCTTCACAAAGCACGCGCTAGTATTTTAAAATGAAAGCAGCCTTCTCAGTGATTTTCATGGTTTTAATATATAAGCCAACTGCATTCCAAAAGACATAAATAATGCCTCTGTGAAGCATTTGTAAAGAAAATTCCCGCGGGAGAGAACGCGCACTGCAAGTGTAACGTTATAACATCAAGCAAAGCGGCAAAACCTGTTCAATGAAGCCTGCGAATGTCCTTGTAATTCGGTTCAATCCCGAACTTTATGAAATAACGTTACTATGTTTTGGAAGGTTCGAGCGGTGTCGTGTGTGTGAGTGAGGAAGAGAGAGAGCGAGAAAATAGAAGCAAGCAGATTTAGAACACGGTTCGTTTCTAAAGCACGCGCAGCGTCATCACGCATCTGTGTTTAAAAACTAAGCTCATACTCGATTCTGAAATTTTCTGAATCGATCCAGGATTGTTGAGGAGAGGAGAGAATAAATAACACAATAAACTGTTCTTTTCTGAACGCCAGACCACGTAGCGTGGCAAGTTGATGTTTTATCTTGCAGACTGCTTTTCTCTCGCGTGTCACGTGACCAGTGTAATCGCAGCTCTTGCAATTACAAAATCGCATTTCATCATAACGCGATTTTATCGATATGCAATTAATCGTTTCAGCCCTATTCTACATCCATTTGGTGGTTTGTACACACCATGGTGGTGTGACTCCCCTTCTGTTTCTCGCGTTAACGGCTGCAGTGTACTTGCCGCGTCAGCACACATGACGGCTGCAACTACAGTGTGTTCTCCCTAGTGGACCACCACGACAACCGTCTGGATAGGGCTGGACGATTAACCGAAAAATAATCGAAACCGAAATTCAGAGCCTATAACCGACGTGATTTTACCATGTCAGTTATTTCGGTTTTTGAATACTATTAATATAACCGCCCACTGTGTGTTAACGTACTTTCCCCTTAAAACATAGTAGTCGCGTCACTCTACCCCATCCAGTCAGCAACATTGAAACAACATGAGGCCCTTTCACACAGCGCGTTGATCCTGGGAAATTGCCAGAACAAACACCTGTGTGAACGCAAACACGGCCCGGGATTGGTGCCGCCAGGTTGGGGACAGAGTAACAATAGAGATTGCTAACGTGACGTCACCAGTGACGTATTACCAGTGGTGAACGTTTTGGGAATCCACGGTACAAACATTGTACAAGATGCGTTCTGCCTGCTGTGTTGTAAACTGTAATTATCAATTACGTTGACTATTAGGGACAAGGAAATTGATTATTTGTCAAATTCGAATGACGTTTTTATATTTTATGCCCCTATGAGTGAGTTTAATTTGTTCATTGATTGATCGTTAATCTAGTAAATGATTTAATCCACTGAATACTGCTGTGGTAATATAAACACTCTCCCAACAGCATACGGTTTCTTTTTAGCCTTAAAAGTCATTTATTCCAAGTCAAATTAAAATTATATAGTTGTATCACTTGTGATGGTATTTTGTATAAATATGGCCAGGCGTGCAGTTTACCAATAACATTAGAGCAACAGCACTACGAAAGCCCGCGGCCCACAAGCGACATCACAGTAGCCTAGCGACACACAGCTACAACGTCGCTGGCGGTGTGAACGGGGCTTTTGGCTGGCCATCATTACAATCTTGACAGGAATTCTGACTACATGCAAATGACAGAGAGCGATGAGTGTGGAATAGCATACATTTGAATGGACAACAGTTTTCTGCTCCACTTTTACAATCTCCAGGTCATGGACCCACCCATCTGTAAGAAAAGACTTGGGCCTGCTGCAGCGACTTGATGTTACTGAAAACTTTGTGCGTGTATGCTCTAACATTTAATATAGTTGTGTATGGGTGCTCGAAGTAGGGCAACGGGTTGACGTCTCCTGGCCAGTCACTATGCTCATAAGGATCCAGTCCTTTGATTCCCTTTATTTTCTCTTCATATCTCGTCTTTGCATTAGGATTTAGCTCCGACCAGTGCTTGAAGTGGGAGAAAAGGGGTGCCGGTACTCTCTTGCATTGGCAAATCATGACATTTGACATTTCTACAGTGAAAAACAAAACTAGGAAATATTACTGGTACAACAATTTATTGTATTTATTAACAACATAAATGTATTTAAACAAGTATGTGTGCGTGCATTTCTTTACAAAGAAATTCTCTTTTTAGAAGTTGGTCAGTAATAAACTTGATTCTTTAAGTTTGTTAAGATTGGAGATATACAACAATTGCATGTAAATGGTAAACAAAAAATAGCTCTGATATTGTCTTTTCAGTCATACTTCGATATGTTTACAAGACAGCAAACATTAATAAAAAGTAGGCTACACTCAGTTTTGATATGGGCATGTACCTGTCTGTGGCTATTACATAAACTAAAAGAAAAGTTTATTCTGACTAGTTTGCTCGTTTTATTTATTATTAAAACATATAGTTTTACTGAATAATTAAGAGAAGTTTAAATGACTAAATAAATATTTTTGAGTCTTCATTTCCTTTCTGACGTAGCCTACTCCAGTTCTTGTTAAAACACACTAGACATGCAAATTCTGTGCATTTTGGGCACTTTTTGTGTGAAATCATACTTATTTTCTCCATCAAAAGTGTGCTTTCACTTGAAATGAGCATAGCACAACACAAATAGACTCTGCCCAAACTACGAGCGCCAATCCAAGTGCGCTGAACTGTGCAGAATCTCATATGGTCCGTTGCTTCCAGAAGAAACACAAACACAAACCGTTTACTTCTTTTCAATATGTACACGTAGCCTACTGTTCGCGCTCACCTTATCACCTAATTCACATCTCACCAGCGCACTTGGATTGGCGTTCGTAGATCGACTGGTCGAGACTATTTTTCAAAGATGGCTTCTTCCTGTATTCGCGAAGTGTTACATATTGCCAGCGCCGGCTTATGCAACAGAGAGGGGAGACCACTCGGATTATTTAGATTTTCAAATAAAGATGTATTTATTTAAGACAAAGAATGACCAGCATAAAATAATTAAAGTCAGTTTAAATGTACAACATAAAAAGAAAACAAATGCCATCAGGGTATATGAAGTGTAATGCAAAAAGAAACAAAAATCAGCAAAACGGTGCGGAAGGAGAAGCTGCGTTTTTCCCCCTGAATCACTTCTGGAGAGCTTTTAACATCCAGGAAAGCAACCACACGCGGTCCGGGAGCAATCACCTGCAACACGCCACACCTGCGTTCGTCTCACCTATTAGGGGAGACGTAATGAACAGGCAAAAAAAAAAAGTGGAGCTAACAGGTCCAAGATCGTCACACCCCCTCCCTTAAAACAGAGGCCCCTAAAAGTACTCTGCAAGATCCTTCAAAACCCCACACCACAAAATAAACAATAAAATGGAAAAGAATGAGCACTTAACTTAAGTTCCCAGATATTGAGAATCTGTATGCCTGGACTGGACAGAAAAACTGTCCATAGGCCCCCCCCCCCTTTCCCTCCAGCCACTTCAATTTTCCTCATTCCAGAACTCCAGCAAATCCCGGTACCTGGAAAGCTACATTTAAGGACACTAGGCAGAAGAAGAGTGTAGAAACAGGAAGAGAGAAAGATGGGACAACACAAAACATTCACTCCAGCCCCCCCGGAGCACGGGACAAAGCGTCAGCCATCACATTGTCCACGCCACGAATGTGCCGTATCTCTAAATTATATGCCTGTAAAAATAAAACCCATCGCATAAGGCGCTGACTAGGACTCTTTACAGAGTGGAGGAATGTCAGTGGATTATGATCTGAGTACACCGTGATGGGAACCGTACCCCCAGCTAAATACACGTCAAACTGCTGTAGACCCCAAACTAACGCCAATGTTTCCTTCTCAATAGTTGAATAATTCAACTGATGACAATTAAACTTTCTCGAGAAGTAACATATTGGCCTGTCCACCCCCTTCTCGTCACTCTTCTGGAGCACTGCACCCGCCCCCACGTGACTTGCATCAACCTGCATCCGGAAAGGCTGATCTAGACGAGGTGCCATCAAAACTGGAGCCGAGGTCAACAACAACTTGACATTATCAAAAGCACTCTGAGAGGTCACAGTCCATTCAAACTTCACTTTAGCTTTTAACAGGTTAGTCAAAGGGGCTACTACCGTAGAAAAGTTGGAACAAAAACTACGGTAGTACCCTACCATCCCCAAAAAGTGCCGCAACTCAGTTTTGGTGGTAGGTACAGGAAACTTATCAATAGCCACCACTTTAGCATGGACCGGCTTCACTTGACCCTGCCCTACAATTTTCCCCAAATATGCAACTGTAGCTTGGGCAAACTCGCACTTGGCCAGATTGATAGTGAGACGAGCATCAACAAGCCTATTAAATAGTGCCCGAACACGGTCCAGATGTTCAGACCACTCCTCGCTATACACAACCACATCATCAAGGTACACAGCACACCCCTGCAACCCAGATACGACACGATTCATAAGTCGTTGAAACGTGGCGGGAGCGTTTCGCAAATCGAAACTCATTACAGAGTAAGAATATAACCCAGATGATGTTATAAAAGCTGAAACTTCCTGAGCTCGAGGTGACAAAGGGACTCGATAATAACCCTTCAACAAGTCAAACTTACTCACAAACCTTGCGGATCCTACACGATCAACACAATCTTCAACTCGAGGAAGTGGAAAAGAATCTGATTTTGTGATGTTATTCAATTTACGGTAATCAGTACAGAATCTATATGTACCATCAGGTTTACTGACCAATAAACAGGGAGAAGACCAACTCGAATAGGAAGGCCTGGCCAACCCGTTATCCAACAGGTACTTCACCTCTGCCTCTAGATGTCGCTGTTTCTCTTGGGACACCCGATAGAACCGCTGTCTTATTGGTTCTGCGTCACCAACATCAATATCATGCTCAATTAAATGAGTACATGATGGTGTATCTGAAAATAACGAAGGAAAATCAGACAACAAAGATGACAGTTCTAAGGCACGTTCCTCTGGCAAATGCCTAAACAATATATTCAACTCCCCCAGTTTTTCAGAGTTCCTCAGACGAGGTTTCAACATACAGTCATCAGGACCTACCATATCCTCCCCATTACATGCTGTCACCATGTAGGGAGTATCCAAGGCCCTAGGAGCCTCAACAGCAGCAGCTAAGGAAACAGGCATCACCAAGTCACTAGCCTCCACTGTCCCAGAGACTGAAGACCTGCTATAATAGGACTTCAACAGATTTATGTGACAGAGCTGAGTAGGACGCCTACGATTGGGTGTGGAAAGTAAATAATTCAGGTCGGACACCTGTCGAATAACCTTATAAGGACCCATATATTTTGCAAGGAAAGGAGAGTTTACAATTGGCAACAAGGCCAAAACCTGATCACCAGGACTAAAGACCCTTGGTTCAGCTCGACGGTCATACCAACTCTTCATCTTCTGTTGGGCTTTAGTCAGGTGGTCTTTTGCCATCTCACAGGCTAAAAGCAACCTACGACGAAAACCGTTAACGTAGTCCAACAGATTAACAGGAGCCTCAGGACACTTCAGTTTCCCTTGTAAGACTGCTAAAGGCCCACGAACTCTATGGCCAAAGACTAGATCATTAGGCGAGAACCCTATACTCTCTTGGGTTACTTCTCGTGCTGCCAACATTAGCCATGGGAGCCCTTCTTCCCAGTCTCTGTTAAGCTCAACACAATAACCCCTTAGAAGCGACTTCAGTGTCTGATGAAAACGCTCCAGAACACCTTGGCTCTGGGCGTGATAAGCACTACTAAGTTGAGGTTTCACATGCAACTGCTCGAGCACTTCTCTGAACATGCGTGAGGTAAAGTTAGATCCTCTGTCACTCTGTATAGTATGAGGGATACCGAAAATAGAAATAAATTGTGAAAGGGCTTTCACCACCGATCTAGTGGTTATTGAGCACAAAGCATATGCAGCAGGATATCGGGTAGACTGACACATCACCGTCAGCAGGTAAGCGCACCCTGACTTAGATGGAGGCAATGGTCCCACACAATCAATTAACAGGTATTCAAATGGTTTTCCTACAGCTGGAATAGGATAAAGTGGAGCTGGCTTCAACACCTGATTAGGCTTCCCTGATTAGACGGTCGTATGTTTTTCTTACCCCCAAGTGCCCAGCTACCTCCCCATGAGCTGTCTGTAGGACCAATTCTCTGAACTTAACTGGTACTATCACCTGAAATACCGGATCTTCAACCCCTTCATCAGTGTGAGAAGACCACTTTCGGATCAGCAACCCGTCCTGAACAAAATAACCCCTTGCTGCATTGTGCAACTCCTCAGGTGGTAACACCCCAAGAAACAGATCTTTTAATGTCTCATCCTCCTTTTGAGCGGCAACAAAATCACTATGAGAGAGAGAGGGTGGTAGATTAGGCACATTAACAGACTTAAACTCCCTTGTCTGGGAAACATCATCAACGGCACGGCTCATAGCCCGTGTCACTGCACATGCTGTAAAGACAGACACATTCTGACTATGAACGTCACTATCATCTGCAATAGAGGGAACATTCTTAACAATTACAGGGGTTGGTATATCACGCCAGACACGCCCTCCAGCCAGATTGTTACCCAAAAGAAGATGGACACCCTCTATAGGCAAGGAAGGGCGGACTGTCATTTCTACATCCCCCTGTACTAACTTAGACTGCAGATTAACTCTGTGCAAAGGAACAGAAACAACCTGCAACCCAATCCCCCGGACTAAAACATTGTTCCCGGTACTCGAGTCGATAGAGAAAGGCAAAACAGACTCCAAAATAAAAGACTCTCTTATCTTAACTGTATCTTAGTATACTTAACTGGAACCTGGATGGAACTACCCACCAGTGAAACTAAGCCATCTGTAACAAAAGGAAAGTAACCACTCCCACCTGTTACAACTGGATCAGCCTCACCATTTCCCTCATTAACTTCAGGAGAACTCAGGCCTGATGTCTGAGATGAAATCACAACACCTTCAGATTTAGCCTCAGTCTCACCCACCAAAACTTTAGAAGGCATAACTGAATCAGATACAGCTAAATTGACCCCTCTAACAACATCAGTGCCGTTTCTCTGACTTTTCCCCTTTAAAACAGGACAGTCTTTCTTCCAGTGCCCCCTTTCAAAACCGTATCGACACACGTCAGCATCGTTTTTAGCCTGACCAGGTGTAAACGCAGAATACCTAGAGTCCCTGCGAAAACCAACAGCACCTCTGTGTGACTGATTTGAGTGTGAATCTATTTTCCTCCGAGTAGTTGACTCCAATGGACCCAATAAAGAAGACCCCAAAACTCTATCGAAACGTCTAAAACGTTGCTCCTGATGAACCTTACCTGTATTGCTTTCTTTTAAACTATACTTAGATGTCAAAGCAAAATCGTCAGCCATAACTGCGGCTTCTGCTGCGGTTTTCATCTTATGCTCAAATACATGTGTAGCAACACGCTCAGGAAGAATATTTCTGAACTGTTCTAAAACAATTAGATTAGACAATTCATCAAAAGTAGTGACTCCCACTGCAGAGCACCAACGATCAAAGTGTCCATTCAATTCCATCGCTACTTCTGTATAGGTCTGTTTGTCTCCTTTTCTCCAACTGCGAAACCGCAAACGATAAGCCTCAGGAACTAGCTCATACATTTTAAGCACTGCCTCTTTTACTTTGACATATTTTTTTCTATCTGACACGGGCAACGCAATAAATGCTTCTTGTGCTCTACCTACAAGAACACTTTGGATTAACAAAGTCTTCTCAGAGTCAAAATCAGCCACACTCTCAAATAAAGAAAATAAGATATCGGGATCTCTCTCATTGAATTTCGGCAGCAACCTAACCATGTTAGATATATCAGGGGAACGCCCAAACCCCCTTGGAGCATTACCCTCATCTCCATCAACTGGAAGCCTACCTTCAGCGCTCAGTCTCAGCCGTTCTAAAGCCACATCACGTTCACTTTTTATTCTTTCCATCTCTAACTCACGTTGAGCTTCTCTTTCTCTCCTCTCTGCCTCACGTTCAGCTTCTCTTTCTTTCTGTTGCATTTCTATCAACACCTTTTGTTGCTCAAATGTAAGTGACATTTTAGAAAACTCAGTCGAAAGAGGTGTCGACGTTGCTCCTACGAACTCTAACTCCTCCATAATTAGAGATGCAGGTGACGAAAGGATATTCCTAATGACCAATTCTGCCTGAACTGACACTCTAATCTGGGCTAATTTCACTGTTCTAGGTAAACCCAAATCAAAGTTATAATGTTCACAAACTTGACGCAACTGATCCTTTGTCAAATTATTCAGAACTTCCACAGATGGAGCTACAAAAAAATCCTCTAAACTAGCCATAAAAATGAACTAACTACAGCATACAATTCTTAGAGATACAAAAGAGAAAAATGCTCACCTTTTCAAATTATTAATGTGGCCACAACACGTCAAGACGAGACAAAACGGAGCTGCTCTGTAAAACAAAAAAACAAACAAACAAAAAAAAACACACAAAAAAACGATCCTCTTCATGCAAATCCCAAGGACAGAGATTTTTAATACACTATATCAGCGGTGCCTTAACTCCCCCGACAAAATGCCGTTAAAGCAGGCATCCACGACGGTGCCCTCTGCCCAGGATTGCACCAAAATAACAAACTAAAATAACAAACGAAAATAACGAACGAACATTTAACTTAACAGGCATTCGCGATGCTCCGATAATTATCTTAATGAATACTTCATCAATAACCTCAATCTTGTATGCACGGTGCAGACACACAACAATGGCTCACCGCAAACTATACAACCTGGCTTATTTCAAAAACAGCCCAGGCACAAATTAAACAAAAATATTCTCCTCCTCTCCGCACCAACAAAAAAAGTAATTAATTTTGAACGCAACTCATTTTCAATTTAATCCACATGCGTCTTCCAAATGATTCAAAACAAAACGCTCAACTCAATGAACAATCAAAGCGCTTTCCAAATCAACGTATCTGAATGAAACGGTCCTAATATTTTTAAAGCTTTCAACGCCCCGGCCATTCAAAGCCTAGTTATAAGCATCAAAAATATATTTACCGATGTCGTTTCAATCCTTATCTTAACAAGCCCCCCAGTCTGTTTGTCCTATCAGATCCCGAACGTTCAAATCCCTTGACGAGCCACCAATCTGTTACATATTGCCAGCGCCGGCTTATGCAACAGAGAGGGGAGACCACGCGGATTATTTAGATTTTCAAATAAAGATGTATTTATTTAAGACAAAGAATGACCAACATAAAATAATTAAAGTCAGTTTAAATGTACAACATAAAAAGAAAACAAATGCCATCAGGGTATATGAAGTGTAATGCAAAAAAACAAAAATCAGCAAAACGGTGCGGAAGGAGAAGCGGCGTTTTTCCCCCTGAATCACTTCTGGAGAGCTTTTAACATCCAGGAAAGCAACCACACGCGGTCCGGGAGCAATCACCTGCAACACGCCACACCTGCGTTCGTCTCACCTATTAGGGGAGACGTAATGAACAGGCAAAAAAAAAAGTGGAGCCAACAGGTCCAAGATCGTCACACGAAGTTAAACTTGTTAATGGATATTGAATACCTCAAGCGGTTTTTCTTCCTGTATTCGCGAAATTAAACTGTATGGACACTGACAAAGTTCTCAATGCTTCGGTTTGAATGTAGGGACCCTTGTTATGCTGTCGTGTTGGTGTGGGGCTATTTTGAGCGTTGTTAGTGGTAATAACAAGCGATTTTTATTTGTCATTACTCTATGCCCTATATACTAGCATTATACTAGCGTTATAGGCTAAACTGTTTTTAGAGATAAAACTATTTACATTCGGCAATCATGAAAACAAATCTCAGATAACGGTTGACTAGGTAACAATGTATAATTAGACTAAAGGTTCATTTTGTGCCGGAGTTGTCCTTTAAGTTCAGGAAGTAGTACAGCTGTGCATAAGGCCAACTGGCACTGGCTGGTTACTTCCGGGTTCTGGACTGGCTGCAGTAACGCGTCTCTGTCCATGCGGGGGCGCTCGCGGTCGAGTGCAGAATGAATGGGAGTCAATGGGGTTTCACCCCCAGAAATTCACTTTTCTCAGGATGTAATTTTTTGTCAAGTAATTTGAAAGTTGCATTCAAAAGGAAGGGCTAAGAAAATACACTCAGCTGAAAATTGCATTTTTAAGTTCACTTATCTGTTCTAAAAATCCGTTCAAAAATGTGATGACGTCACACAATAGCAGAATGCTAGCGTGTTCCAGCTAACAACAGCCTAACCTGTAAGAAATCAAAAGGACATAAGTACTCGTTCATTCAACTTTTGGCCTATAATCTATATTGAACTTGCGGAATCCACAATAAAATCTATTTTGATTTAACGACAAGCAGGTGAAAGAGACACATTTAACCGTTTAGCCCCATAGACTCCCATTCATTCTGCACTCGCCCGCGATCACCTCCAGTGGAATTCTAATGGAACTGCAACCAAGATGATGCACAACGGGGCTAATAGGAAGTGCCAAGACTGTCCGTTAGATGGGCTCTGGTGTGAACGCACTCTCTGATTCCTAGAATACTGAGTCAACTCAGCAACAGGAGCTGCTTGTACCAAAGAAACATGCGAAAAAAAGAGAGACTGACAAACGCCCAGCAACAAGTGCTTCCTCTCCACAAAGCAGCTTTCAATAACACAAGCATTTACAGATGCTATACAATATGAAAAGGATTAGTTTTTTAGTTTTATACAAGTTATATTTTACTTTTTAGATGGCAATATTTACAATACTTTATTTACAAAAATAACTATTTTCTACATTTTTAAAATATTTTAAAATATTTAATAAGCATTAAAATCTATCTGTGTGTTTCCTTAGTTTAGAATCTCAAAGATTATGCACTCTTTCATTAGAAAAAAATACATACATATTTACAGAATAAGCCTTGCCAGTGACGTATGAGAAAGAAAAATAATTAAAATAATCGTTCAATAATCGTAATCGAGGTGACTTGTTCGATTAATCGTGATTATGATTTTAGCCAAAATCGTTACAGCCCTACGTCTGGATTCGAGCCGAGTAGGGGATATCTCTAGGGTCTTCAAGTGGGCACCTTCCGTCCTCAGTGTTTCGTCAACTAGCCCACAACACCTCAAGAGGGCTCGACAATGACCCTGGCGTCCCAGAGTCACCCCCCTCCGTCCCCCACTCAACTCAGCCCAGCTTACTGACCCCTACAGAGACCTAACCACGATCACGCGCAACCCAACCATATGCGCCAACTCGTTTGATAATGGCTGTCGAGCCCCACTGGTGCGTTATAAAGCAGTTTCAGTGGCAAACGGTTCCGTATGGCATACCACCTACCGCAAACCACAATATCTTGCCAACCACCGTCATTCAAACAATATACACAGGAACGTAATGACTGTAATTTCAGTGCAACCTATACAAACAGTCTCTTCAAGAATTCTACGAAACCGTAGCGTGGCGGTCTGTACATAGCCAGCTAGAATCTTTCCGTCTCAACCACAGCCAGTTACTGCTCCTTTCTGCCGCTTCAGATAAGTTCCTTACAGTGAGATGCAACTCTTGGCCACTGAATCCAACTTCTCTGAGGAACCGGGTTGTAGAGTGTGCCACAAAACCTCGACAACCCACTTCCACTGGATAAACTCTCCATCCTCGCTGCTCTGCCTCAGTGGCCAGATGAGCATAACGCAATTTCTTCCTCTCATATGCTTCATCTACCGCATCCTCCCATGGCACTGTTAGCTCTATCAGCTGAACAATGCGTGCTGATCCAGACCACATAACAATATCTGGTCCTAAGTTAGTGGTAGCAATCTCAGGTGGAAAAATAAGCCGTTCATCAAGATCAGCCAGCATCTTCCAGTCCCTAGCAGTTTCCAGTTGTCCTGGGTGAAAATTGGTGTTAACACCTTTTCTTGGTGGTTGCTCGCCTGGGCGGAGGAATATTGTCTTCTGCGTGTAATGTTTTGCAGGTGGCAACTTATTGGTCATACTACGCTTTCCCTTCAATGCTAAAGCCAAACATCGCAGTACTTGGTCATGGCGCCAAGTAAACCGACCCTTTTTTCATTGTTGTTTTAGAAATGTTCTATGACAATTGTTAAAAAATGTTTGTTTGTTTTTTTGGTCGACTATCATTGCGCAGGACAAGATTTTGGTCGACCAAGGATTTCTTTGGTTGACTACAGCCCTAGTCATTTCCAAGGTGTTTGATTTGTCACTTTACCATGTTCATGTACAGTCTCCTGTGAATACTGAAGTCAGCAGGACTCATCAGTGGCATCCCTGTAAAAAATAAATCATGCTCATATCATGCTGATATCAAGAGAAACCACAGGGCTGCATGATTTTGGGAATATTATTTTTCTGGTTACAATTATTAAATATATATGAACACCAAGTTTGTTGTGCATCGTTATAGCCTATGTATAGGGCTGCATAAAATAATAACAGATAAATAGCAAGCAGCCTATATATTGTTAAAAAAGGAACACTTCAGCAAAACTACACATATAAAAATATGATTTATCATACAGCATGTTACTTCAAACGTTTCCATTTGTTATGAAATAAGATTGGAGAAAACCTATGCCTATAATGTTTGGCATGTTTTGCTTTTCAAACCCACAGCATGAGTGCCTCAAACTTAGCGCGTGCAGAAGAAATTCACTGAACCGATCCGAATCCGCTCCAAACTATGAAACATTATTGTTACATGATACATATCTACGTTTCAGCAGATATTCTCAAACATGCATGTCCAAACATTATAATATTCACTATTAAAGAATAACAAAGTCTTCTTTATATCATGCTGTGTTTAATATCAAAGATAAAAACATCTAATTTTCCACAACTCAATCTCACAACTCCAATCTCATTTCATAACATTTTAGTGTGGGACCAGTTTAACTAGTAGCAACAATGTAAAGTACGCTATATACAACCATAAGATGTCTTGCCTTACAAAATTGACAAAAAAGCTATTCTAAATAGTCGCTATTCTTTGTTTTGAGGTGACGAGGGCGGTAACAGCAGTGCGTTCCTCCACGTGGAACATTTGAATTTGAACAGCTCGCGCGTGCGTGTGGGCGTAGCTGCGGCCGCATTAGTGCTTATCAGCTTAGACTGGAGAAAATGAACATGTCGTTGCTTTCATACGGATTACTTAAACAGAGAATATTTGTTTTAGGTATGATTTACATAATTTAAAAATGGAGTCTTCAAGCTTTGTAAAGACATAACTCTCACATGTGTGTGGCAAGTATTTGCAAATTGAGGGAGAAGGGAGAACCCGCATGTTTATTTTCTTTATTTTACAAAAATCACAACATTTTGTTTTTTATTATTTGTGTACACAAATAAAAGTAGACATTTAACAGTTTTGATTGATGTAACACTTGACTGTATCACAAAAATCGCCAGAGTTATTTGAGTCTCTTTTCACTCGTAAAAGAAAAAAAGAGAGACAATCACGCCGGCGTGATTCTCGACCCCAAGGGGTTAAGCGTACTCATTATGATTAATCAAATATATATTTCCCTTTTGAGCTAATTTGCTACAGGATCTACATTGGCCAATCATAAATGATGACAAATTAAAGCTGCAAGCAGTGATGAGTGTTTTTGTACAGTCAATGAATTGTGTACAGAAAGCATTAAACCATCAAAGTTAAATGATTGTTTATTGTTTATGAATTTCCAATATTTTTTTTAGCAAGGGGTTTCAAACTTTTTAACGGCAATGAGCCCTAAACAATACCCTTGGGAGGTTCTTTATTTAGCCTTATATAATATAATAAAATATAAGCCTAATATAACCTAAACAATACCTTTGTGCGATTCTTTATTTAGGCTTATAATATAATACAATATGGGCCTAATATAATATTTTAAAAAAAAATTCTATTTGAAGTAATATAATATATCAGTTTAAATGCTTCAATTTTGAACACAAGAGGGCAGTATAGCACTATGAATGATTTTTAAGTTGAAAATAAATTGGAAATTAAAAATAATTCTTAAATTAAAAAAAAGGGAAAAAATGGGTTTAGTTCTAATAGTAAGAATTCCTGATTCTTTTTTGACATAATCCCCCGCCATAGCAAAACCGTTTGAGGTATTCAATATCCGTTAACAATTTAGCATCTTTAATGTATTTTCATCATTTTGAAAAAGTTTGGGGGGAATAAATTAAACCACTTAAGAGGAGTGAATAAAAATGTAAAGGCTGATTTTGCAAAACATCCACATACAGACCAAAATAATCGACTTCCTGTTGGGCTGGCTTAAAGTTGTTTGGCACTATGAGATCTATATGTGTACCGAGTTTCAATATATTACTTGCAAGTGTGTTTGATTTATGGACCAAATTTTCAGACCAAGTTTATGGACCAAGTTAAAGTAATTGATAAACTAATTATGTAAAACTATTGTCAATTCACTACAATTAAACTGGTTACATTTTACTTTATTAAAAAAAAATCTTAATTAAAAAATACAAGGCTTAAGACATTTATTTTCTTTAAAGGAGGCCAAACACACAGCAGTGAAATGGTTAATCTAGCCCCTTTGCACGTCTACTGGCTAATAAATGAGATGTGTCTGACGAGTTTCATGCAATTTTAAGCATGCTAAGTGTCTCAAAAGCATCCTTAAAGAATTGTAAAGTTTGTTGCATTGCCACGGCAACAGTATCAAATATATCAAGAATCCATTCACAGGTCTACATCTGCCGTATGTTTACATTATACAGTTCACATAGAATTTGAAGCAAATCGGGTTAAAATAAGAGGGTGTTTTCAAAGCATTTTGAAAGGGACGCACTTCCTGCTGCCAGTTGGTGGCGCTATAACTTTGACTCACAATTGTCACATCCATGTGATCGGCCTCTTGCAGCGAACACAATGCTGAAATTTCATCAAGATCAGTTTATAACACACTTGCAGAAGTTATAACACACTTCCTGTTTCATGTTTCTCGCTATAATTTCGTTTCCTCGCCATGGCCAAACCGTTTGAGATATCAAAAATCCCCCGTCAATTTTTCATCCTCAATGGCTTGACTTCATGCTGACTGAGTTTCGTGGCATTTCTTTGAATTCTTTAGAAGTACTTTAAATTCCAATTCTGAAAGTTGATGTCACTGAAATATCTGGAAGAGAGTTTTACTGTTCTGACTGCCATAATGAGTGTGACACGCCAATGTGACACACCAATGTCTTGCTGTCTGTCCAGCTTTTTGTAAATTTTTGCAAATGTTCATAAAACATGAAAATATAGAGTTCTGGGCTATTTTTGTTAAATAGATTTAGTTGATAGAGTTCTGGGCTATTTTTGTTAAATAGATTTAATTGATTAATTTGGCCTCAACTGCATTTAGATGGTTTTCTGTAATCAATCTAACAACGATTTATCTTTTTTCTGCAATTGGACGAGCACTTCCAAGGAAATAAACCGCTCAGAAGCTTTGTTTCACCTCAAATGAAATGGATATGTATATTTATTTTAATATTAAGAACCACAGAAAATTGTATAATAATTTAGGTCTTCTTGGGTTCATTTGGTAAAAGCACATTTAATTAAAATTACCTTAAACCCGTGGCCACTAAAATCAGGACCGATCAGTGTCTGAGGCACTCGTCAAAGTTTTGGACCCGAACCCGTTCTGTTCTTGGGTCAGACCTCGGATTTTTAGATCCAAATGGACCTGTGAAAGACCTCTAATGGAAACTGCCTTCAAGTCAACAATGTTCACCTCTTTGCAGATGGAACCTGACGTCATGCGGCACTAGTGTTGCCAGTTCTGATTGCAGTGAAGAACTCTTCTCCTCCGTTTCTGTGGGCGATCAGGATGACTGTTATTCCCTCCTGGATGATCAGGAACTCACCTCCTTTGACCTGTTCCCAGAAGGCAGTGTCTGCAGCGACGTGTCATCCTCCATCAGCACTTATTGGGACTGGTCAGACAGCGAATTTGAGTGGCAGGTGAGCCACTCACCTTTTTAATTTTTTATTTCACTTTCATTGTTTTTTATTAACATATGGACAAGCTGTTGATTATTTTATTGAAGAATTTGCTGAACAAAAACTGTGCTATTGTAGTTACCAGGCAGTGACATAGCCAGTGGCAGTGATGTGTTGTCAGACATCATACCCAGTGTGCCCAGTTCACCCTGCCTTGTATCCAAAAGAAAAAACAAACCACACCGAAATCTGGATGAGCTGCCCTGGAGTGCCATGACTAATGATGAACAGGTTGATTTATTTTATTTATGCAATGAAAATATAAAATACACCCAGTATGTGTTGTCATGTGTTCAAGAGTCTGAGACCAACAAATAACAATAATTAACATGGATCATCAGGTTTTGTCCATGTCAACTCCAGTGCTGTTGTCAATAAATCAACATGGGATAACATTTCTCAAATGCTAACTTTTATGTTGTTATAGTGATACTATAATTGTAATGAAAATGTTAATTAGACAATTATGAAAGAATGAAAAACTTTTCTCTGAATTTACTTGTTGTTCGGTTTCTTTAGAGCTTCTACTGTTCTTAATGCAAACTAACTTTGATTTTTGTTTTTCAGGTGGAATATATTGAATATTTAAGTCGAAAAGTGAGCACAGAGATGGGTCTTCGGGAGCAACTTGATATCATAAAAATAATTGACCCGAGCGCACAGATACTGCCGACAGACAGCGAGTTCATCATTGAACTAAACTGCCTCACAGATGACAAACTTAAACAGGTAATGAATGACAACAAGTACATACCATTCTAAATGAGTTTGGGGAAGTGACCTGGTTAATGCCCACTCAAAACAAAATGGCATTCATTTATTAACAGTGTTGTTTTTCCTAATTATTACTTCTAAGACATATGATAAATGATTAACAAAAAGTACCCCCAACTTGAGATTTGACTGCATTTTTCTGGCACATAGTTTCCGAAGTTTGACATTCTGTTTAAAACGCATACCATACCATACCATACCGTACCATACCATACCATCTTCTTCCGCTTATCTGGGGCCGGCCTGCTGGGGCAGCAGTCTAAGCAGAGATGCCCTGACTTCTCTCTCCCTAGACACGTCCTCCAGCTCTTCCGGGGGGAAACCGAGGCGTTCCCTGGCCAGCCGGGAAACATAATCCCTCCATCGTGTCCTAGGTCTTCCCCGGAGTCTCCTCCCGATGGGAAGGCGTCCAGGAGGCATCCAGAACAGATCCCCGAGCCACCTCAGCTGGTTCCTCTCGAGTTACCAAGCTCCTCACCCTATCTCTAAGGAAGCGCCCAGCTACCCTGCGGAGAAAGCTCATTTCAGCAGCATCATTTCGGCATTATTTCATTATATCCGGGATCTTGACCGGTAAATCGAGACCTTCACCTTGCAGCTCAGCTCCTTCACCACGACAAAATGGTATATCGACCGTGTTACTGCAGAAGCTGCAGCGATCCATCTTTCAATCTCCCGTTCCATCCATCACTCACTCTTCAACAAGACCCCAAGATACTTTAATTCCTCCACTTGAGGCAGGAACTCTCCACCAATCTGAAGAGGGCAAGCCACCCTTTACCGACTGAGAACCATGGCCTTGGACTTGGAGGTACTGATTCTCATCCCAGACCATCCTGCAAACCATCCGTTAGCCTAAAGCTAATTTCCGTGTCCATAGATCGGGTCATCGGGGCCCCCGCTTTCGACTGCTGCTCGATCCACTGTGCACCGGCCCCTTCCTACATCATTCGGGCTGAGCCCATGGGGGGGAGGCCTGGCCACCAGGCGCTCGCATGGTGGGGCCCTGGCTGTGCCATGCTGGGTGACGTCTCTGTCCTTGGTTGTATCTGCTTCATAATGGAATATGAACCGGGTGAATGGGTTTAAAACACTTGACCATGAAATTTATTGTAACAGATGCTTTCTGTAAGTTTTGTCATTACTACATGTTTCTTTTGGCCTTGTAATAGATTTTACAAGTTACCTTCCTCAAATTTGACAAAACGCTTGAATCTCATCAATATCAGCATGTATTCTGGAAACAACTAAATTCCAACAATGCACAATTCCCCAAAATGCAATTAATAAAAAATAATTGGGTCCATGAGTTAAGTTAAAGGAGCAAAACCCAAGTATCTGAGTTTTTGTAGATCTACGCCCCCTCTGGCGACAAGCGAAACTGCGTGCGCGCTCACACACACATACACGCACGTTTGCACGAGCTGTTCATAACCAAAGGAGCATCAGCTGCACACTGTGCGGCACACATCTTTTGTTACAGTCATAATGAGGTAATACAGTTATAAATCTGCAGGTCATTTAAAATATATGAAAGGAAAGGCATTCGAGTACACATTTATGTGTGTGTGAGGGGAAAACAGGGTAGTAGAAAACTTCGGTTTTTGTTTCCATCTATCTCCATATTTAACTGTTTTATGTGCTTACTGTATCCACGTATGATTGTATAATTATGGAAACATGTTCATGAACAATATAAGTTATTACTTTGTTTAGGACCCGTTTGAGCCCTAGAGCAGACCGGAGATCTCTCTGTTTGTTGAAAGCCTTCCCGATGTTGACTTTCGTCTTATTCCGACGGCTGGCACTAGACAGACAGAAGTTGTATTTTCTTTGTCTCACGTCGAGTTTGCATTGGGGTTTGGAATGAACTACAAGCCGGTCTCTTTGGGGCTGTTTACACCTGGCCACAATGCGTTTTCTCAGATCGGATAGCCATCTGATTTATCAAAACGATTCCATTACACCTGGTCACATAAATGTGTTTTTGCAAAACGGATATAATCTGATCTTCAATTCCCGCACTATATAGGCTACAGAATTCATGAAGTGCACGTCACCGAATTGCATTTTATTAATCATCGGCTAATTTCAAAATCAGCAAAGACAGCAATAAGAGAGAGCGGCAACAGCCCTGATAAAGATCAGTTCATTTCTTTACTTTCAATGAAGATGGTAGTGTTAAGAGTCTGCGACTTACTTTCACTTTGATTTGCGATAGAATGCGGCGCGCTGGCTTGATGAATAGGCGCTCAGCTGCTCATCTGAGGTGATGCGCGTCGTCATATATGACTAAAATAACATAACATAACCGATAGCCTGCTTTCAACAACCAGATGCATTCACACTTGTCCAGTTTTGTCTGGAATACGGCCCAGACCACGTCCTCAAGTGGTTTGAGCGATCGGATTCAAATCCGTCTCGAATGCGTTTCGGAGGGCAACCTGGTCTTTTCACGATCAAATAGCTATCCGATCACAGGAAACGCATGAAGTGACCAGGTGTAGGCTAAACAGCTCCTTTGAATCCATCTTCTACTTTTGTGGAAAGTTGACTAAAGTTGTGTCGCTCAAGTTGTCTTCTCTGATACGGAGAATGGCGGCGAATACACTACCTGCAAGACATAGGCACATAGCCAGGCGAGCGTGAATAAGAGGGATTCGGGCTCGAATCTGAGACAGTCTCAGATTCAAGCCCGAATCCCTCTTATTTATTTTACTGTACAGGATTATAGAGGCGATCTCAGTGATCAGAGAAGTGCTCATTCAGCCCATCAGGCGATTGTTTAAGCATGTATGGGTTAGAAAACGGCTATTTTAAACATGAAATGTTGCGCAATGCACCTTTAATATTAATTGGTTGAATAGTCTCTGGGCGGCCATTGACTTTCACTCAAGAAGATAAAAAAAGTTAAAAAGGGGCTTGAATCATAAATACACAATATTTCATATATTGTGACTCAATTGAAGCTCATAAGTAGTTGTATAATATAATCAAAATAAAAAGAATCTATGTAGATTAAGCGACTTTTCAGACTCTTTTCGTGACTACTTTTTTCCCCAAAAAGTGCTTACCAACTCTTTGGACAAACCTTAGTGACTTTACAAATGTCTCCATTACTCTCCTGCAAGTGCAGGGTTTTTCTTTTCTGCTGCAGTCGCACCTTTTTTTGCTCCTACTTTGTTTAGTGAGTGCCTGAGAGTAGAGTCCTGCACAGGCTAGAAAAATCCAGCCCTAACCCTGCTCTGGCCCGTGGTGTTCAAGCCCTAACCCAACAACGTCTGCAATTTTTCAGCCCGAACCCGACCCGAGACCAATATCAGTATCACTTTAAGCTCTCTCTGACACGCTCTCTGATGCGTGTTGTCTCTGCTACATGCACACAAGAGGTAAACTTTTATTATAGACCATTTCACAAGATGTAAACAACACTGGTCCAGAAGCACTTCCTGTTTTAGTTTTTTAACACTACATAAAAGCTGGAATAAAATACAACCAACAGAACATTTAAAACTGAATCAAAAAGTTAAACAAACATCTTTAAGATGCTTTCTTTACATGTGAAATAAAGAAAACAGTTGCAAACTGAAACAGGAAGTGTTTCTGGACCAGTGTTGTTTACATCTTGTGAAATGGTCTATAGTCCTCAAACATAACTACCACCACTGACAATCATGCCCACAAATATTAACCCTTTAGGCGCCTGAGGTTTTTTCCTAAAACGTTCGATTTTGACAAGGCTATATCTTAAAAAGTGATAAAAGTTACAGACTTTCTGTAAAATAGAGGAATATTAAGGATGACCCAAAGTTTATGTAGGGATTACATTTTCCATTTAATCTCATATTATGACGTCATGTAGTGGCGGCAATCTTAGTTTATAGAATTTTCATGAAAAGTCACATTTAAAGGATAAAATGCTGCAATGCACAGATCATGAGTGAGATGATACGAGCAGCACGGCCAGATGTGCCTTGCAAGCATGCTGAGTGTGCACAGCTCGGACTACTGTCATTGTCATTGCGACTCCCTCCTGCCTCCACTTTGCCCCCTAACTGTCCTATGAATACTTCGACCTCGCCTAACATACCCAGTGGCATTAGACAAAGTCTCCACCTCAATACTGTCGCCACAGTTGCAGAAAGGCTCTGATAAAATT
>NW_024121488.1:1886846-1998594 GCF_016745375.1 Pimephales promelas
TTCTCAAAACTCTGGATTCTGATAGAGGGCCATGAGACATAGACCTGAGTGCAAAAATGGAGGCTCTAGACCCTTCCAGAGCTGAGATATCGAAACTCAAAATTTCGACCAGAAAAAAAAACGACAGTGTTACCCCTTACGTTTTTTTTTTTGGGCGAAAATTAAGTATCCCCAATCTTCTCAAAACTCTGGATTCTGATAGAGGCCATGAGAATTAGACCTGAGTGCAAACAATGGAGGCTCTAGACCCTTCCAGAGCTGATATCGAAACTCAAAATTTCGACCCGAAAAAAAAACGACAGTGTTACCCCTTACGTTTTTTTTTTGGGGCGAAAAATTAAGTATCCCCAATCTTCTCAACTCTGGATTCTGATAGAGGGCCATGAGACTTAGACCTGAGTGCAAAAATGGAGGCTCTAGACCCTTCCAGAGCTGAGATATCGAAACTCAAAATTTCGACCCAAAAAAAAAACGACAGTGTTACCCCTTACGTTTTTTTTTTTGGGCGAAAAATTAAGTTTCTCCAATCTTCTCAAAACTCTGGATTCTGATAGAGGCCATGAGACTTAGACCTGAGTGCAAAAATGGAGGCTCTAGACCCTTCCAGAGCTGAGATATCGAAACTCAAAATTTCGACCCGAAAAAAAAACGACAGTGTTACCCCTTACGTTTTTTTTTTTGGGCGAAAAATTAAGTATCCCAATCTTCTCAAAACTCTGGATTCTGATAGAGGGCCATGAGACTTAGACCTGAGTGCAAAAATGGAGGCTCTAGACCCTTCCAGAGCTGAGATATCGAAACTCAAAATTTCGACCCGAAAAAAAACGACAGTGTTACCCCTTACGTTTTTTTTTTGGGCGAAAAATTAAGTATCCCCAATCTTCTCAAAATCTGGATTCTGATAGAGGGCCATGAGACTTAGACCTGAGTGCAAAAATGGAGGCTCTAGACCCTTCCAGAGCTGAGATATCGAAACTCAAAATTTTCGACCCGAAAAAAAAAAACGACAGTGTACCCCTTACGTTTTTTTTTTTCGGGGCGAAAAATAAGTTTCTCCAATCTTCTCAAAACTCTGGATTCTGATAGAGGGCCATGAGACTTAGACCTGAGTGCAAAAATGGAGGCTCTAGACCCTTCCAGAGCTGAGATATCGAAAATCAAATTTCGACCAGAAAAAAAACGACAGTGTTACCCCTTACGTTTTTTTTTTTGGGCGAAAAATTAAGTATCCCAATCTTCTCAAAACTCTGGATTCTGATAGAGGGCCATGAGACTTAGACCTGAGTGCAAAAATGGAGGCTCTAGACCCTTCCAGAGCTGAGATATCGAAACTCAAAATTTCGACCCGAAAAAAAAAACGACAGTGTTACCCCTTACGTTTTTTTTGGGGGGCCGAAAAATTAAGTTTCCCCAATCTTCTCAAAACTCTGGATTCTTATAGAGGGCCATGAGACTTAGACCTGAGTGCAAAAATGGAGGCTCTAGACCCTTCCAGAGCTGAGATATCGAAACTCAAAATTTCGACCCGAAAAAAAAACGACAGTGTTACCCTTACGTTTTTTTTTTTGGGCGAAAAATTAAGTTTCCCCATCTTCTCAAAACTCTGGATTCTGATAGAGGGCCATGAGACTTAGACCTGAGTGCAACAATGGAGGCTCTAGACCCTTCCAGAGCTGAGATATCGAAACTCAAAATTTCGACCAGAAAAAAACGACAGTGTTACCCCTTACGTTTTTTTTTTTTGGAAAAATTAAGTTTCTCCAATCTTCTCAAAACTCTGGATTCTGATAGAGGGCCATGAGACTTAGACCTGAGTGCAAAAATGGAGGCTCTAGACCCTTCCAGAGCTGAGATATCGAAACTCAAAATTTCGACCAGAAAAAAAAAACGACAGTGTTACCCCTTACGTTTTTTTTTTTTGGGGCGAAAAATTAAGTTTCCCCAATCTTCTCAAAACTCTGGATTCTGATAGAGGGCCATGAGACTTAGACCTGAGTGCAAAAATGGAGGCTCTAGACCCTTCCAGAGCTGAGATATCGAAACTCAAAATTTCGACCAGAAAAAAAAACGACAGTGTTACCCCTTACGTTTTTTTTGGGGGGCGAAAAATTAAGTATCCCCAATCTTCTCAAAACTCTGGATTCTGATAGAGGGCAGTGAGACTTAGACCTGAGTGCAAAAATGGAGGCTCTAGACCCTTCCAGAGCTGAGATATCGAAACTCAAAATTTCGACCCGAAAAAAAAACGACAGTGGTACCCCTTACGTTTTTTTTTTTGGCGAAAAATTAAGTATCCCAATCTTCTCAAAACTCTGGATTCTGATAGAGGGCCATGAGACTTAGACCTGAGTGCAAAAATGGAGGCTCTAGACCCTTCCAGAGCTGAGATATCGAAACTCAAAATTTCGACCCGAAAAAAAAACGACAGTGTTACCCCTTACGTTTTTTTTTTTGGGCGAAAAATTAAGTATCCCAATCTTCTCAAAACTCTGGATTCTGATAGAGGGCCATGAGACTTAGACCTGAGTGCAAAAATGGAGGCTCTAGACCCTTCCAGAGCTGAGATATCGAAACTCAAAATTTCGACCAGAAAAAAAAAACGACAGTGTTACCCCTTACGTTTTTTTTTGGGGCGAAAAATTAAGTATCCCCAATCTTCTCAAAACTCTGGATTCTGATAGAGGGCCATGAGACTTAGACCTGAGTGCAACAATGGAGGCTCTAGACCCTTCCAGAGCTGAGATATCGAAACTCAAAATTTCGACCCGAAAAAAAAAAAGACAGTGTTACCCCTTACGTTTTTTTTTTTTGGGCGAAAAATTAAGTATCCCCAATCTTCTCAAAACTCTGGATTCTGATAGAGGGCCATGAGACTTAGACCTGAGTGCAAAAATGGAGGCTCTAGACCCTTCCAGAGCTGAGATATCGAAACTCAAAATTTCGACCGAAAAAAAAAACGACAGTGTTACCCCTTACGTTTTTTTTTGGGGGCGAAAAATTAAGTATCCCCAATCTTCTCAAAACTCTGGATTCTGATAGAGGGCCATGAGACTTAGACCTGAGTGCAAAAATGGAGGCTCTAGACCCTTCCAGAGCTGAGATATCGAAACTCAAAATTTCGACCAGAAAAAAAAACGACAGTGTTACCCCTTACGTTTTTTTTTTTGGGCGAAAAATTAAGTATCCCCAATCTTCTCAAAACTCTGGATTCTGATAGAGGGCCATGAGACTTAGACCTGAGTGCAAAAATGGAGGCTCTAGACCCTTCCAGAGCTGAGATATCGAAACTCAAAATTTCGACCCGAAAAAAAACGACAGTGTTACCCCTTACGTTTTTTTTTTGGGCGAAAAATTAAGTATCCCCAATCTTCTCAAAACTCTGGATTCTGATAGAGGGCCATGAGACTTAGACCTGAGTGCAAAAATGGAGGCTCTAGACCCTTCCAGAGCTGAGATATCGAAAATCAAAATTTCGACCCGAAAAAAAAACGACAGTGTTACCCCTTACGTTTTTTTTTTTTTGGGCGAAAAATTAAGTATCCCAATCTTCTCAAAACTCTGGATTCTGATAGAGGGCCATGAGACTTAGACCTGAGTGCAACAATGGAGGCTCTAGACCCTTCCAGAGCTGAGATATCGAAACTCAAAATTTCGACCAGAAAAAAAACGACAGTGTTACCCCTTACGTTTTTTTTTTGGGGGGCGAAAAATTAAGTATCCCCAATCTTCTAAAACTCTGGATTCTGATAGAGGGCCATGAGACTTAGACCTGAGTGCAACAATGGAGGCTCTAGACCCTTCCAGAGCTGAGATATCGAAACTCAAAATTTCGACCCGAAAAAAAAACGACAGTGTTACCCCTTACGTTTTTTTTGGGTGGGCGAAAAATTAAGTATCCCCAATCTTCTCAAAACTCTGGATTCTGATAGAGGGCCATGAGACTTAGACCTGAGTGCAAAAATGGAGGCTCTAGACCCTTCCAGAGCTGAGATATCGAAACTCAAAATTTCGACCCGAAAAAAAAAACGACAGTGTTACCCCTTACGTTTTTTTTTTTGGGGACGAAAAATTAAGTATCCCAATCTTCTAAAAACTCTGGATTCTGATAGAGGGCCATGAGACTTAGACCTGAGTGCAAAAATGGAGGCTCTAGACCCTTCCAGAGCTGAGATATCGAAACTCAAAATTTCGACCCAAAAAAAAAACGACAGTGTTACCCTTTCGTTTTTTTTTTTTTTTTGGGCGAAAAATTAAGTTTCTCCAATCTTCTCAAAACTCTGGATTCTGATAGAGGGCCATGAGACTTAGACCTGAGTGCAAAAATGGAGGCTCTAGACCCTTCCAGAGCTGAGATATCGAAAATCAAAATTTCGACCAGAAAAAAAAAACAGTGTTACCCCTTACGTTTTTTTTTTTTTGGGGCGAAAAATTAAGTATCCCCAATCTTCTCAAAACTCTGGATTCTGATAGAGGGCCATGAGACTTAGACCTGAGTGCAACAATGGAGGCTCTAGACCCTTCCAGAGCTGAGATATCGAAAATCAAAATTTCGACCCGAAAAAAAAACGACAGTGTTACCCCTTACGTTTTTTTTTTGGGCGAAAAATTAAGTATCCCAATCTTCTCAAAACTCTGGATTCTGATAGAGGGCCATGAGACTTAGACCTGAGTGCAAAAATGGAGGCTCTAGACCCTTCCAGAGCTGAGATATCGAAACTCAAAATTTCGACCCGAAAAAAAAACGACAGTGTTACCCCTTACGTTTTTTTTTTTTTTGGCGAAAAATTAAGTATCCCCAATCTTCTCAAAACTCTGGATTCTGATAGAGGGCCATGAGACTTAGACCTGAGTGCAACAATGGAGGCTCTAGACCCTTCCAGAGCTGAGATATCGAAATTCAAAATTTCGACCAGAAAAAAAACGACAGTGTTACCCCTTACGTTTTTTTTGGGGGCGAAAAATGAAGTTTCTCCAATCTTCTCAAAACTCTGGATTCTGATAGAGGGCCATGAGACTTAAACCTGAGTGCAAAAATGGAGGCTCTAGACCCTTCCAGAGCTGAGATATCGAAAATCAAAATTTCGACCAGAAAAAAAAACGACAGTGTTACCCCTTACGTTTTTTTTTTTTTTGGGCGAAAAATTAAGTTTCTCCAATCTTCTCAAAACTCTGGATTCTGATAGAGGGCCATGAGACTTAGACCTGAGTGCAAAAATGGAGGCTCTAGACCCTTCCAGAGCTGAGATATCGAAATTCAAAATTTCGACCCGAAAAAAAACGACAGTGTTACCCCTTACGTTTTTTTTTTTGGGGCGAAAAATTAAGTATCCCCAATCTTCTCAAAACTCTGGATTCTGATAGAGGGCCATGAGACTTAGACCTGAGTGCAACAATGGAGGCTCTAGACCCTTCCAGAGCTGAGATATCGAAACTCAAAATTTCGACCAGAAAAAAAAAACGACAGTGTTACCCCTTACGTTTTTTTTTTTTGGGCGAAAAATTAAGTTTCTCCAATCTTCTCAAAACTCTGGATTCTGATAGAGGGCCATGAGACTTAGACCTGAGTGCAAAAATGGAGGCTCTAGACCCTTCCAGAGCTGAGATATCGAAATTCAAAATTTCGACCCGAAAAAAAACGACAGTGTTACCCCTTACGTTTTTTTTTTTGGGGCGAAAAATTAAGTATCCCCAATCTTCTCAAAACTCTGGATTCTGATAGAGGGCCATGAGACTTAGACCTGAGTGCAACAATGGAGGCTCTAGACCCTTCCAGAGCTGAGATATCGAAAATCAAAATTTCGACCCGAAAAAAAAACGACAGTGTTACCCCTTACGTTTTTTTTTTTGGGCGAAAAATTAAGTATCCCAATCTTCTCAAAACTCTGGATTCTGATAGAGGGCCATGAGACTTAGACCTGAGTGCAACAATGGAGGCTCTAGACCCTTCCAGAGCTGAGATATCGAAACTCAAAATTTCGACCAGAAAAAAAAAACGAAAGTGTTACCCCTTACGTTTTTTTTTTTGGGCGAAAAATTAAGTATCCCCAATTTTCTCAAAACTCTGGATTCTGATAGAGGGCCATGAGACATACGACCTGAGTGCAACAATGAAGGCTCTAGACCCTTCCAGTGCTGAGATATCAAACTCAAAACTTCGACCCGAAAAAAAAACGACAGTGTTACCCCTTACGTTTTTTTTTTGGGCGAAAAATTAAGTATCCCCAATCTTCTCAAAACTCTGGATTCAGATAGAGGGCCATGAGACATAGACCTGAGTGCAACAATGGAGGCTCTAGACCCTTCCAGAGCTGAGATATCGAAACTCAAAATTTCGACCCGAAAAAAAAAACGACAGTGTTACCCCTTACATTTTTTTTTTTGGGGCGAAAAATTAAGTATCCCCAATCTTCTCAAAACTCTGGATTTTGATAGAGGGCCATGAGACTTAGACCTGAGTGCAAAAATGGAGGCTTTAGACCCTTCCAGAGCTGAGATATCGAAACTCAAAATTTCGACCCGAAAAAAAAACGACAGTGGTACCCCTTTCGTTTTTTTTTTTTTGGGCGAAAAATGAAGTTTCTCCAATCTTCTCAAAACTCTGGATTCTGATAGAGGGCCATGAGACTTAAACCTGAGTGCAAAATGGAGGCTCTAGACCCTTCCAGAGCTGAGATATCGAAAATCAAAATTTCGACCCGTAAAAAAAACGACAGTGTTACCCCTTACGTTTTTTTTTGGGTGGCGAAAAATTAATTATCCCCAATCTTCTCAAAACTCTGGATTCTGATAGAGGGCCATGAGACTTAGACCTGAGTGCAACAATGGAGGCTCTAGACCCTTCCAGAGCTGAGATATCGAAAATCAAAATTTCGACCCGTAAAAAAAACGACAGTGTTACCCCTTACGGTTTTTTTTTGGGCGAAAAATTAAGTATCCCTAATCTTCTCAAAATTCTGGATTCTGATAGAGGGCCATGAAACTTAGACCTGAGTGCAACAATGGAGGCTCTAGACCCTTCCAGAGCTGAGATATCGAAATTCAAAATTTCGACCAGAAAGAAAACGACAGAGTAAAATCATAAAAGTGCATCTGTCCATCATAAAAGTGCATTTGTCCATCATAAATGTGCATCTATCAATCATAAAAGTGCATCTGTCCATCATAAAAGTGCCTCTGTCCATCATAAATGTGCATCTATCAATCATAAAAGTGCATCTGTCCATCATAAAAGTGCATCTGTCCATCATAAAAGTGCATCTGTCCATCATAAAAGTTCATCTGTCCATCATAAAAGTGCATCTATCCATCATAAAAGTGCATCTATCCATCATAAAAGTTCATCTGTCCATCATAAAAGTGCATCTATCCATCATAAAAGTGCATCTGTCCATCATAAAAGTGCATCTGTCCATCATAAAAGTGCATCTATCCATCATAAAAGTGCATCTATCCATCATAAAAGTTTATCTGTCCATCATAAAAGTTTATCTGTCCATCATAAAAGTGCATCTGTCTATCATAAAAGTGCATCTGTCCATCATAAAAGTGCATTTGTCCATCATAAAAGTGCATCTATCCATCATAAAAGTTTATCTGTCCATCATAAAAGTTTATCTATCAATCATAAAAGTGCATCTATCCATCATAAAAGTTCATCTGTCCATCATAAAGTGCATCTATCCATCATAAAAGTGCATCTGTCCATCATAAAAGTGCATCTGTCCATCATAAAAGTGCATCTATCCATCATAAAAGTGCATCTATCCATCATAAAAGTTTATCTGTCCATCATAAAAGTTTATCTATCAATCATAAAAGTGCATCGGTCCATCATAAAGTGCTCTGTCCATCATAAAAGTGCCTCTGATTATCATAAATGTTCATCTATCAATCATAAAAGTGCATCTATCCATCATAAAAGTGCATCTGTCCATCATAAAAGTGCATCTGTCCATCATAAAAGTGCCTCTGTCCATCATAAATGTGCATCTATCAATCATGAAAGTGCATCTATCCATCATAAAAGTGCATCTGTCCATCATAAAAGTGCATCTGTCCATCATAAAAGTGCATCTGTCCATCATAAAAGTTCATCTGTCCATCATAAAAGTGCATCTATCCATCATAAAAGTGCATCTATCCATCATAAAAGTTCATCTGTCCATCATAAAAGTGCATCTGTCCATCATAAAAGTGCATCTATCCATCATAAAAGTGCATCTATCCATCATGAAAGTGCATCTATCCATCATAAAAGTTCATCTGTCCATCATAAAAGTGCATCTGTCCATCATAAAAGTTCATCTGTCCATCATAAAAGTTCATCTGTCCATCATAAAAGTGCATCTGTCCATCATAAAAGTGCATCTGTCCATCACATAAGTGCATCTGTCCATCATAAAAGTGCATCTATCCATCATAAAAGTGCATCTATCCATCATAAAAGTTCATCTGTCCATCATAAAAGTGCATCTGTCCATCACATAAGTGCATCTGTCCATCACAAAAGTGCATCTGTCCATCATAAAAGTGCATCTGTCCATCATAAAAGTGCATCTGTCCATCATAAAAGTGCATCTGTCCATCATAAAAGTTCATCTGTCCATCATAAAAGTGCATCTATCCATCATAAAAGTGCATCTATCCATCATAAAAGTTCATCTGTCCATCATAAAAGTGCATCTGTCCATCATAAAAGTGCATCTATCCATCATAAAAGTGCATCTATCCATCATGAAAGTGCATCTATCCATCATAAAAGTTCATCTGTCCATCATAAAAGTGCATCTGTCCATCATAAAAGTTCATCTGTCCATCATAAAAGTTCATCTGTCCATCATAAAAGTGCATCTGTCCATCATAAAAGTTCATCTATCCATCATAAAAGTGCATCTATCCATCACATAAGTGCATCTGTCGATCATAAAAGTGCACTCCTCCCAGGCCCGAGTTTTTGCCTCCACAACCACCCGGGCTGCAGTCCGCTTGGCCTGCCGGTACCAGTCAGCTGCCTCAGGAGTTCCACAAGCCAGCCAGGCCCCATAGGCCTCCTTCTTCAGCTTGACGGCATACTTTACTTCCTGTGTCCACCACCGGGTTCGGGGATTGCCGCCTCGATAGGCACCGGAGACCTTACGGCTGCAACTCTGAGCAGCCGCTTTGACAATGTAGGTGGAGAACATGGTCCACTCGGACTCAATATCTACAGCCTCCCCCGGGATCTGGTCGAGGCTCCTCCAGAGGTGGGAGTTGAAGATCTCTGCCAAACGTTTCCAGCAGACCCTTACAGTACGCTTGGGTCTGCCGAGTCTGTTTAGCTTCCTCTCCAGCCATCTGATCCAACTCACCACCAGGTTGTGATCTGTTGACAGCTCTGCCCCTCTCTTCACCCAAGTGTCCAAGACATATGGCTGCAGTCAGATGAAACGACCACAAAGTCGATCATTGACCTACGCCCTAGGGTGTTCAGGTGCTGCATGCACTGATGGACACCCTTTTGCTTGAAGATGGTGTTCGTTGTGGACAAACTGTGACTAGCACAGAAGTCCAATAACTGAACACTACTCGGGTTCAGGTCAGGGGGGCCATTCTGTCCCTAGAGCTAGTTTCCATGTCCAGGGATCGGGTTGTTGAGGCCCCCGCCTTCGACTGCCGCCCGATCCTCTCAGCACAGGCCCCTTACGGTCCCTCCTGAAGGTGGTGAGCCCACGGGAAGGAGGCCCCACGTTGCTTCTTCGGACTGAGCCCTGCCGGACACCGTGTGGGAGGCCCTGCCACCAGGCGCTCACATACTGGCTCCAAGGTGGGGCCCCGGCTGTCCTTGTTTTCACTTCACTCATAAGGTTTTTTGAACCGTTCATGGTCTGACCCGTCGCCTAGGACCGGTTTGCCTTGGGAGACCCTACCAGGGGCATATAGCCCCGGACAACATAGCTCATAGGGTCGTTCGGGTACTCAAACCCCTCCACCACGTTAAGGTGGCAGTGCAAGGAGGGGTTGATTAGAATAACTTTTTTTCTATTTCAGTTTATTTTAATGGGGATTTGTTATACCCTATATGAAGAGTTCAGATGCAAAAGCCTCGAAGTGCCATTTGAAATTTTCTTCTAAAATTATCATTTTTATCAAGCTTGTATATTTAAGTTCAGTAATTTCACTTAAATGACAATGAAGATTACATATTAATGGTCATTTAAGTGAAATTACTGAACTTAAATACACAAGTGTTACATATTGCCAGCGCCGGCTTATGCAACAGAGAGGGGAGACCACGCGGATTAATTTGATTTTCAAATAAAGATGTATTTATTTAAGACAAAGAATGACCAACATAAAATAATTAAAGTCAGTTTAAATGTACCACATAAAAAGAAAACAAATGCCATCAGGGTATGTGAAGTGTAATGCAAAAAGAAACAAAAATCAGCAAAACGGTGCGGAGAGCGAAGGAGAAGCGGCGGCCCCTCTGAATCACTTCTGGAGAGCTTTTAACATCCAGGAAAGCAACCACACACGGTCCGGGAGCAATCACCTGCAACACGCCACACCTGCGTTCGTCTCACCTATTAGGGGAGACGTAATGAACAGGCAAGAAAAAGGTGGAGCTAACAGGTCCAAGATCGTCACACCCCCTCCCTTAAAACAGAGGCCCCTAAAAGGACTCTGCAAGATCCTTCAAAACCCCACACCACAAAATAAACAATAAAATGGAAAAGAATGAGCACTTAACTTAAGTTCCCAGATATTGAGAATCCATATGCCTGGACTGGACAGAAAAATTCTGTCCATAGGCCCCCAACCCCCCCTTTCCCTTCAGCCACTCCAATCTTCCTCATTCCAGAACTCCAGCAAATCCCGGTACCTGAAAAGCTACATTTAAGGACACTAGGCAGAAGAAGAGTGTAGAAACAGGAAGAGAGAAAGATGGGACAACACAAAACATTCACTCCAGCCCAACCGGAGCACGGGACAAAGCGTCAGCCATCACATTGTCCACGCCACGAATGTGCCGTATCTCTAAATTATATGGCTGTAAAAATAAATCCCATCGTATAAGGCGATGAGTAGGACTCTTTAAAGAGTGGAGGAATGTCAGTGGATTATGATCTGAGTACACCGTGATAGGAACCGTACCCCCAGCTAAATACACGTCAAACTGCTGTAGACCCCAAACTAACGCCAATGTTTCCTTCTCAATAGTTGAATAATTCAACTGATGACAATTAAACTTTCTCGAGAAGTAACATATTGGCCTGTCCACCCCCTTCTCGTCACTCTGCAGGAGCACTGCACCCGCCCCCACGTGACTTGCATCAACCTGCATCCGGAAAGGCTGATCTAGACGAGGTGCCATCAAAACTGGAGCCGAGGTCAACAACAACTTGACATTATCAAAAGCACTCTGAGAGGTCAGTCCATTCAAACTTCACTTTAGCTTTTAACAGGTTAGTCAAAGGGGCTACTACCGTAGAAAAGTTGGAACAAAAACTACGGTAGTACCCTACCATCCCCAAAAAGCGCCGCAACTCGGTTTTGGTGGTAGGTACAGGAAACTTATCAATAGCCACCACTTTAGCATGGACCGGCTTCACTTGACCCTGCCCTACAATTTTCCCCAAATATGCAACTGTAGCTTGGGCAAACTCACACTTGGCCAGATTGATAGTGAGACGAGCATCAACAAGCCTATTAAATAGTGCCCGAACACGGTCCAGATGTTCAGACAACTCCTCGCTATACACAACCACATCATCAAGGTACACAGCACACCCCTGCAACCCAGATACGACACGATTCATAAGTCCTTGAAACGTGGCGGGAGCGTTTCGCAAACCGAAACTCATTACGGAGTAAGAATATAACCCAGATGATGTTATAAAAGCTGAAACTTCCTGAGCTCGAGGTGACAAAGGGACTTGATAATAACCCTTCAACAAGTCAAACTTACTCACAAACCTTGCGGATCCTACACGATCAACACAATCTTCAACTCGGGGAAGTGGAATAGAATCTGATTTCGTGATGATATTCAATTTACGGTAATCAGTACAGAATCTATATGTACCATCAGGTTTACTGACCAATAAACAGGGAGAAGACCAACTCGAATAGGAAGGCTTAGCCAACCCGTTATCCAACAGGTACTTCACCTCTGCCTCTAGATGTCGCTGTTTCTCTTGGGACACCCGACAGAACCGGTGTCTTATTGGTTCTGCGTCACCAACATCAATATCATGCTCAATTAAATGAGTACATGATGGTGTATCTGAAAATAACGAAGGAAAATCAGACAACAAAGATGACAGTTCTAAGGCACGTTCCTCTGGCAAATGCCCAAACAATATATTCAACTCCCCCAGTTTTTCAGAGTTCCTCAGGCGAGGTTTCAACATACAGTCATCAGGACCTACCATATCATCCCCATTACATGCTGTCACCATGTAGGGAGTGTCCAAGGCCCTAGGAGCCTCAACAGCAGCAGCTAAGGAAACAGGCATCACCAAATCACTAGCCTCCACTGTCCCAGAGATTGAAGACCCGCTATAATAGGACTTCAACAGATTTATGTGACAGAGCTGAGTAGGACGCCTACGATTGGGTGTGGAAAGTAAATAATTCAGGTCGGACACCTGTCGAATAACCTTATAAGGACCCATATATTTTGCAAGGAAAGGAGAGTTTACTATTGGCAACAAGGCCAAAACCTGATCACCAGGACTAAAGACCCTTGGTTCAGCTCGACGGTCATACCAACTCTTCATCTTCTGTTGGGCTTTAGTCAGGTGGTCTTTTGCCATCTCACAGGCTAAAAGCAACCTACGACGAAAACCGTTAACGTAGTCCAACAGATTAACAGGAGACTCAGGACACTTCAGCTCCCCTTGTAAGACTGCTAAAGGCCCACGAACTCTATGGCCAAAGACCAGATCATTAGGCGAGAACCCTATACTCTCTTGGGTTACTTCTCGTGCTGCCAACATTAGCCATGGGAGCCCTTCTTCCCAGTCTCTGTTAAGCTCAACACAATAACCCCTTAGAAGCGACTTCAGTGTCTGATGAAAACGCTCCAGAACCCCTTGGCTCTGGGCGTGATAAGCACTACTAAGTTGAGGTTTCACATGCAACTGCTCGAGCACTTCTCTGAACATGCGTGAGGTAAAGTTAGATCCTCTGTCACTCTGTATAGTATGAGGGATACCGAAAATAGAAATAAATTGTGAAAGGGCTTTCACCACCGATCTAGTGGTTATTGAGCGCAAAGCATATGCAGCAGGATATCGGGTAGACTGACACATCACCGTCAGCAGGTAAGCGCACCCTGACTTAGATGGAGGCAATGGTCCCACACAATCAATTAACAGGTATTCAAATGGTTTTTCTACAGCTGGAATAGGATAAAGTGGAGCTGGCTTCAACACCTGATTAGGCTTCCCTGTTAACTGGCATACATGACACGTCTTAATGAAGGATGCCACATCCTTCTTTAAACGAGGCCAATAGAAGTACTTCATAAGACGGTCGTATGTTTTTCTTACCCCCAAGTGCCCAGCTACCTCCCCATGAGCTGTCTGTAGGACCAATTCTCTGAACTTAACTGGTACTATCACCTGAAATACCGGATCCTCAACCCCTTCATCAGTGTGAGAAGACCACTTTCGGATCAGCAACCCGTCCTGAACAAAATAACCCCTTGCTGCATTGTGCAACTCCTCAGGTGGTAACACCCCAAGAAAGAGATCTTTTAATGTCTCATCCTCTTTTTGAGCGGCAACAAAATCACTATGAGAGAGAGAGGGTGGTAGATTAGGCACAATAACAGACTTAAACTCCCTTGTCTGGGAAACATCATCAACGGCACGGCTCATAGCCTGTGTCACTGCACATGCTGTAAAGACAGACACATTCTGACCATGAACGTCACTATCATCTGCAATAGAGGGAACATTCTTAACAATTACAGGGGGTGGTATATCACGCCAGACACGCCCTCCAGCCAGATTGTTACCCAAAAGAAGATGGACACCCTCTATAGGTAAGGAAGGGCGGACTGCTATTTCTACATCCCCCTGTACTAACTCAGACTGCAGATTAACTCTGTGCAAAGGAACAGAAACAACCTGCAACCCAATCCCCCGGACTAAAACATTGTTCCCGGTACTCGAGTCGATAGAGAAAGGCAAAACAGACTCCAAAATAAAAGACTCAGAAGCCCCTGTGTCCCTAAGTATCTTAACTGGAACCTGGATGGAACTACCCACCAGTGAAACTAAGCCATCCGTAACAAAATGAAAGTAACCACTCCCACCTGTTACAACTGGATCAGCCTCACCATTTCCCTCATTAACTTCAGGAGAACTCAGGCCTGATGTCTGAGATGAAATCACAACACCTTCAGATTTAGCCTCAGTCTCACCCACCAAAACTTTAGAAGGCATAACTGACTCAGATACAGCTAAATTGACCCCTCTAACAACATCAGTGCCGTTTCTCTGACTTTTCCCCTTTAAAACAGGACAGTCTTTCTTCCAGTGCCCCTTTTCTAAACAGTATCGACACACATCAGCATCGTTCTTAGCCTGACCAGGTGTAAACGCAGAATACCTAGAGTCCCTGCGAAAACCAACAGCACCTCTGTGTGACTGATTGGAGTGTGAATCTATTTTCCTCCGAGTAGTTGACTCCAATGGACCCAATGAAGAAGACCCCAAAACTCTATCGAAACGTCTAAAACGTTGCTCCTGATGAACCTTACCTGTATTGCTTTCTTTTAAACTATACTTAGATGTCAAAGCAAAATCGTCAGCCATAACTGCGGCTTCTGCTGCGGTTTTCATCTTATGCTCAAATACATGTGTAGCAACACGCTCAGGAAGAATATTTCTGAACTGTTCTAAAACAATTAGATTAGACAATTCATCAAAAGTAGTGACTCCCACTATAGAGCACCAACGATTAAAGTGTCCATTCAATTCCCTCGCTACTTCTGTATAGGTCTGTTTGTCTCCTTTTCTCCAACTGCGAAACCGCAAACGATAAGCCTCAGGAACTAGCTCATACATTTTAAGCACTGCCTCTTTTACTTTGACATATTTTTTTCTATCTGACACAGGCAACGCAATAAATGCTTCTTGTGCTCTACCTACAAGAACACTTTGGATTAACAAAGTCTTCTCAGAGTCAGACCATCCACGGTCATTAGCCACACTCTCAAATAAAGAAAAGAAGATATCGGGATCTCTCTCATTGAATTTCGGCAGCAACCTAACCATGTTAGATATATCAGGGGAACGCCCAAACCCCCTAGGAGCAGTACCCTCATCTCCATCAACTGGAAGCCTACCTTCAGCGCTCAGTCTCAGCCGTTCTAAAGCCACATCACGTTCACTTTTTATTCTTTCCATCTCTAACTCACGTTGAGCTTCTCTTTCTCTCCTCTCTGCCTCACGTTCAGCTTCTCTCTCTTGACGTTCAGCTTCTCTCTCTTCCTGATCTGCCTTACGTTGAGCTTCTCTTTCTTTCTGTTGCATTTCTATTAACACCTTTTGTTGCTCAAATGTAAGTGACATTTTAGAAAACTCAGTCGAAAGAGGTGTCGACGTTGCTCCTACGAACTCTAACTCCTCCATAATCAGAGATGCAGGTGACGAAAGGATATTCCTAATGACCAATTCTGCCTGAACTGACACTCTAATCTGGGCTAATTTTGCTGTTCTAGGTAAACCCAAATCAAAGTTATAATGTTCACAAACTTGACGCAACTGATCCTTTGTCAAATTATTCAGAACTTCCACAGATGGAGCTACAAAAAAATCCTCCAAACTAGCCCTAAAAATGAACTAACTCTACAGCATACAATTCTTAGAGATACAAAAGAGAAAAATGCTCACCTTTTCAAATTATAAATGTGGCCCCAACACTGTGCATCAAGACGAGACAAAAAGGAGCTGCCCTGTAAAACAACGACAACAACAACAAAAAAAAAAAACACACACACAAAACGATTCTCTTCATGCAAATCCCAAGGACAGAGATTTTTAATACACTATATCAGCGGTGCCTTAACTCCCCCGACAAAATGCCGTTAAAGCAGGCATCCACGACGGTGCCCTCTGCCCAGGATTGCACAAAAATAACAAACTAAAATAACAAACGAAAATAACAAACGAACAACTTAACGGGCACTCGCGATGCTCCGATAATTATCTTAACGAATACTTCATCAATAACCTCAATCTTGTATGCACGGTGCAGACACACAACAATGGCTCACCGCAAACTCTACAACCTGGCTTATTTCAAAAACAGCCCAGGCACAAATTTAACAAAAATATTCTCCTCCTCTCCGCACCAACAAAAAAAGTAATTAATTTTGAACGCAACTCATTTTCAATTTAATCCACATGCGTCTTCCAAATGATTCAAAACAAAACGCTCAACTCAATGAACAATCAAAGCGCTTTCCAAATCAACGTATCTGAATGAAACGGTCCTAATATATTTAAAGCTTTCAACGCCCAGGCCATTTAAAGCCTAGTTATAAGCATCAAAAATATATTTACCGATGTCGTTTCAATCCTTATCTTACGAGCCCCCCCAGTCTGTTTGTCCTATCAGATCCCGAACGTTCAAATCCCTTGACGAGCCACCAATTGCCAGCGCCGGCTTATGCAACAGAGAGGGGAGACCACGCGGATTAATTTGATTTTCAAATAAAGATGTATTTATTTAAGACAAAGAATGACCAACATAAAATAATTAAAATCAGTTTAAATGTACCACATAAAAAGAAAACAAATGCCATCAGGGTATGTGAAGTGTAATGCAAAAAGAAACAAAAATCAGCAAAACGGTGCGGAGAGCGAAGGAGAAGCGGCGGCCCCTCTGAATCACTTCTGGAGAGCTTTTAACATCCAGGAAAGCAACCACACGCGGTCCGGGAGCAATCACCTGCAACACGCCACACCTGCGTTCGTCTCACCTATTAGGGGAGACGTGAACAGGCAAGAAAAAGGTGGAGCTAACAGGTCCAAGATCGTCACAACAAGCTTGATAAAAATGGTCATTCTAGAAACAAATTTCAAATGGCACTTAGAGGCTTTTGCATCTGAACTCTTCAAATATACATTACACATACAGTATTTGAATATATGAGTGGTTTTCTGTTTTGTTTCAATAAATATAACACCAATATAATGGTTTGAATAGTATCTACTTATTATGGGAGATGTTCATTTGGACCAACATGTTTCAGGTGGGGATCATCAACATTTGCTTCTTAGACATCATAAAGACGGTAAAAGTACAAAAGTTATAAAACATATAGGGTCCTCCTGAGGACAGGAGTTCCAGTGATCCAATGTCACAATTTATTTTTTTACATTTTTTGGTGTTCATTTGAGTGTTTATGCACTATACATCATCTAATCATGACTTGATGATGAATTTAGGGTCTCAGGTATATCTACCATAAGGGAGCGCGTCTTGTTCCACTCGTAGAGTTGGGGGCATCAAATTCAGGTTTCACCTCCTGTATCATGATCCCACCGGTCCAGTTCACCACATTTGAGCCATGAATGTTTGTTGTTATTTTGTTCAGATTCTCCCACTCGAGATGAAACACATTCCCTCACCAGTAGTAATAATAATAATAATGAAAGTATAATTATAATAATTATTAAGCATAACATTTTTTTTTCAACTTAACAGAAACCTGCAGAGACCATTATCTGCCAGTTAATGTGGGCTTCCATAACGCTAAATGCTCTTCACCAAGAAAGACCTTTCTAATTGTGTGTTGGTGCATGGTGTAGGCTATGTATTTGTGTAGTTAGTTTAAAAATGTATGTTAAATAAACCTCACATTACCAGTGAATCCTAATTACATGATGTGATTTTTAATTAATGCATATTTTTGAACACGTTGTATCTTAAAATGTATTATTTAATTAAAATATCTATGTTATATTTTTAATGTGCAACAAGTGAACATTGGGAACAAGCTCAACATGTGCTCAACAATAATTTACATAGCCAGTTATGAAAAATGGAGGAGATCTATCAAATCGAAAACTAAAGGAGAAAAACAGACTGCCTATATGTGCTTTTTTGGATATCCAGGGTGGCAACCAATATAGCAAGAAAATACATACATGTGACAATATTTCAGGTGGGGATCATCAACATTTGCTTCTTAGACATCCTAAAGACTGTAAAAATACAAAAGTTAAAAAACATATATCAGAAGGGTCCATAGGACAGGAGTTCCAGTGATCCAATGTCACCATTTTTTTTTAAATTTTTTGGTGTTTATTTGAGTTTTTATGCACTATACATCATCTAATCAAGACAATCCTCATATCTATCAATTCCTCATGCAAAGACGAAGAGAAAATTGGGTAGATTGTGTCTGTAGGATGTATTGTTCAGATTCTATGTAGGTTTAAAGTTTTCATTTTCCGCAGCCAAAAATCAAGCACGGACACAAAAGATGATACAAAAAATCACATATGGGACAAAAATTTGCGCGGGGAACATCAAAATTCATTTTCTAGACACCTTAAGGATTACAAAAAACTAGGTTAAAAAAAATATATCTTTCGGGTGCAGGTGAACCCCCCCTTCCTACCCTACTAAATGCAGTGCACAAAGATCCTCAGTATGTGTCTCGTCTTCTTACAGTGGAGAGTGTCTACCTGTTTCTTACCCGTGTGTGTGTGTGTGTGTGTGTGTGTGTGTCTTGGCACAACCCATTCTCATCCTCATTCACCTGTGTGTAGTTGTTCCCCAGATGCAGAGATGTCTTGCGTCAGTAACTGCAGATTGAGCTGGTGTGAGAACTTGGCCGGCAGATTGAGTTTAACAAGCCAGATGGTTTGTAATTGTCTGATCAATTCAGTGTTTGTGAGATTTTATGCCTTTCGTTATTATTTGTTTTGCCACTTACAATTTACCATGCAAATTCCACCATCCCTCACTGGGAAAACACTGCATAGTGTCCATATGTCCACACACACACAACGACACAGTGTTTCTGCCCATGTGTTGGTGTGCGTGGAGTGTGACTGATTTTAGCGACTGTATTCAATACAATTAAATGAGTAGTTCGCTTCAGAATGAAACTTTACTGACAATTTACTCACCCCCATGTCATCCAAGATGTCCATGTCTTTCTTTCTTCAGTCGAAAAGAAATTAAGGTTTTTGAGGAAAACATTCCAGGATGGTTCTTCGTATTATGCCCGTGAAAGTGCACTGGAACGGCAGTCAAACCTGTGACTTCCCACCTGTGAACTCGTACTAGGTCGATGTCCATACAAAACAACAATGGCAGCCCCTATGGATGCCGTGTTTCTGCAATTAAGTGCCATTTAATTCTGAAGTGAACTAATCCTTTAACACAGATTAAAATAACCAGATTTGGGAATGTGTATGACCGACGATGAGAAAGGTGATCATATGCAGGAAAAATACTTCTTTTAAAGTCTTTTGATGCACAATTACTCAGTCTTGGCACTCTTTCCTCCACTTTCAGTCATATTTTAAGTCGCCATTTCTTGAGACACTTTGCATGTGTGTGTGTGTTTCCGGCAGTAATAACATCGCCTGCAGTTCTCGTGCTCTTCTGTCGGACCTCGTGGAGCAGCTGACAAGTTAATATGAACTCCATACACAGGTATTCATTTACAGTGCCGCTATCATATGATTGCTTTGCATTTTATGTTAAAATAGACCTCGTCTGTCTCTGAACAGACTGAAATGCAATTTTTCTAGCATAACATGCATGACATTTGATGGACCTCAACAATGAGAGTGTTCTTGAACTTTATTAGTTGCTCTAAAAGCACTTCAGTGAAGACATTGGCTGCATCCGAAATCACTTCTGCTATATAGGAGGCGAAAAGCAGTGTGTGACAAAGGAAGTTTGTCTGAATTTACAGTACTCATAAAAGAGGCAAAAAGTGCCCGGATGACCTATGGTGAGATTCTGAAGTGATTCCTACTCAAGAGAGAATGTGATTTGAGAATGCGATCAATTAACCCACATGCAGAAGCTTCTGTTCTCCGTGGACTACATTAACATGGAGGTTCGGTGCTCACTGATCTCATTTATAGATAGACAGACAGACAGACAGACAGACAGACAGACAGACAGACAGACAGACAGACAGAAAGATAGACAGAAAGACAGACAGACAGACAGGAAGATAGATAGATAGATAGATAGATAGATAGATAGATAGATAGATAGATAGATAGATAGATAGATAGATAGATAGATAGATGGATGGATGGATGGATGGATGGATGGATGGATGGATGGATGGATGGATGATGGATGGATGGATGGATGGATGGATGGATGGATGGATGGATGGATGGATGGATGGATGGATGGATGGATGGATGGATGGATGGATGGATAGATAGATAGATAGATAGAAAGACAGACAGACAGACAGACAGACAGACAGACAGACAGACAGAGAGATAGATAGATAGACAGACAGACAGACAGACAGACAGATAGACAGACAGATAGATAGATAGACAGACAGATAGGAAGATAGATAGATAGGTAGATAGATAGATAGATAGATAGATAGATAGATAGATAGATAGATAGATAGATAGATAGATAGATAGATAGATAGATCTACCGTACAGTGTGACCTTTAGTCTCTGACAGCCACCTCTCACCTGCACATGCATGCTAACTTACAGAGAAGTCTCTCTAAATATTCTTTAACTGCTCGGTTTCTGCTCTCGCACGTTAGCCACTCCTGAACCAATCAGCCGTGTGCAGATTTGCTCACGCTCGGCGCCCTGTGGTCGCTTGGCTTGATTCCTGCGCCGTGTGAAGTGGGCTAAAGAGTTTCTGCATACAGTGAAAGGGTTAACCCTTCACTTCAAGCCCAGCTTTACTGGCTTTGTCACTCCGTTTTTTATGTGGATAATTAAGTCACTTTAAAGCGATCTTTTGTTTCTTTTCTTAGGTGTGTAATGAGAGAGATCGCTTCAACACGCACCCAATCAGAAACAGCTAATCTGACCATATTGTTTGACAAGTGTGTTCCTCACTGCTCTCTGCCACAGGAGATGTAATCTGAAACAATTATGACAATTCCTCAGAACAGTATGGTGCGGGTAAGTAGCTTGTTTTCCACCTTCGTCAGGTTACATTCAATGGCCTCTCGAACGCCATCGTCTAGAATGGGAGTCTCAAGAGTTAGAGGGTTGTTAGCCGAAGTTTACATGAGGCTGAGAAGCAACTTCTTGGCTGAGCTAAGCGCTAAATCGCCCTTTCCTTCAGATTTTGTTTTAATAGCAAATAATTTATTAGGAACCTTAACTTATTCTGATGTTCTACTCTTTTAAATTAGGAACAAAAATAAAATGTTATTAAACCATTGGATGAATGTGAATGCACATAACATTTACAACTCTCCTGATTGGCTACTAAAAACTCTGCCAGCATCTACATCATCCTCTGTCTTCTTGAAAGTTAAATAGGCTTTCATTAATTCTTTAGTTTATAGCGTTGGCAGTGATGCACCGAAAGCTGGTCTGCCAACCGGCAATAAATTAAAAAAGAAGGGGAAGTCCATTTTTCAGGACTTGATATATGGTGTATATTTCAGTGTTATATTATACTACCATGCAATAATTTAGTCAAAATTAAGTTGACTGATATTTGGGATTAGACCATAAAAAGACCTTCTAAAAAAAATGGAAAAAAGAAAAATCTCGGAAACCCTCAATTTGTTGTTTCCCTCTCAAACGGGATTGGATTGTGCAGGCGCCACTGATTGGGACAGCCAAAGTCAAATACATGGTCAGATTTGTCCATCCCAAGAATGTGCCAACCCGCGGCCCCACATCGCCACACTATTTCAATTTTCTGAATTTTCTGAAATTTTCTTAAATGTTAAATAAACCAACTTGGTAAAAAGATGAAAATGACTTTTCAATTCCTTTTACATTCTCCAAGGTATGAACAAAAACATTTTTCATAACTCCATGTAGGACGTTTACGTCCATAAATGTAAGCACTGTGGCAGTAGGAATGCAATATTAAGAAAATGTACTCTTAAAAAACAAGTACTTCAGTACTTTTAGTACTTAAGTAGACCTCTGACTGTAGTACTTTTACTTGTACTTGAGTCAAATTAGCAATGGCTATCTGTACTTTTGCTCAAGTAATAAAGCTGTGTACTCTGTCCGCCTCTGGTTATATAATACTACCATACAATCATTTCGTCAAAATTAAGTTGACTGATATTTGGTATTAGACCATGATCAGAGGAATTTGCCGAAAATCAAACAATTGGTTTCAATCAAACAAACCCTTGAAGTGATTTATCTCAAATCCCAACATGACATCATGACTTTTGCGTAAACATATACGCCACTTTCGAGTCAAGTGGCGTGTTATCTCCACACATTTTGTGCTATTTTGTGCTATTTTCACGTCATTCCGCGTGTCCGAACACGCAGTCAAATCTCCAGTCATAAATGCCATTAACCCCAGTGACGGTTAAGTTTAGGGATGGGGTTGAGGTAAGTCATATCTTTTTTTTACCTAGGATGGTAAGGGAACAGCCATAAATGTCATTAACCCCAGTGACGGTTAAGTTTAGGGACGGGGTTGAGGTAAGTCATATATTTATATAATGTTAAGTCAACGGCGTTCATAAACACGCTGAAAGGCGATTATGCGTCTTGATAGCACGCCAAAAATGGAAATACGAATTGGCGTGTCATACACACGCTACTTCATGAGATCAGTCTGCAAATCCAGTTTTTAATCCGTATTTTGCCTTGTAGAGTCGATGTAAGGGCGGTTTTGTGGTCTGTGATATCACAGCTCAGGATCGTTGATCAGCCAATCAGTGTGGCTCTATAGAGTGATCGAGCACATGACATTTACAACTCTCCTGATTGGCTACTAAAAACTCTGCCAGCATCTAATGTTGCATGTCTTTATCGTTTCTCTGTTGTCCGTGACCCTTTGCGAATAGAGCCACTCATCTCTGCTTTCTTTTCGCGAGTCCTGAAAAGTCCCTCACATTGGACTTTTGTTCGGCCCAGTCTTTCCTCAAATGAAGCTCTAACCTCCAGTCAAATCTGACAGATCTAACAAGACACACAAAGTGGACCCAAGGTTGTAGAGAACCGCTGCCAAACAGGGCCAAATTCAGCTCCCTGTTGAGCTCTTAAACTTTATCACTCCTGGTATTTGTCCTCAATGGCAAATTAACAGCCTTCGCCCTACGCTTGGATTTCCTTTCAGGAGACAGAGCTTAAAGTCTTTCTAACTACCCTGGATTTACTACTTTTCTGCTGTTCACAGGACAGAATGAATGCCGGGACTAAAGTAGAGGAGATAAAAATTTATGGTATCTTGCAATTTAATGGTTGAAAAGATGCAATTTGAAAGATCATAAATTGTGAAGGAGTGCATGCTCCATTGAGCTTGATTCAGTGCTTGCTGTTAGAAGTTGATTTGCGAGTGTCTGCAGAGTGTGATTAACGACCCGATGAGCCCGAGTGCCGCTAACCACGTTACCACTAATGCTGCTCATTAGAATAAATAAAATAAATTGACTGCAGCTCTATGAAAACTCTGTGATGGTTAAAAATCAAAGAGCATCACCCGGCAGCCGGGATCCAGCGCCCGCCGGCACCTCCGTCACATCTACGGTGACAAGCCCGACAGGGGGGGATCCGGTTTGGGAAATACGACTGAAGAGAAGGAGAGAGGATTGTTTCGTCGACTGGTAATCGCATGTCAGGAACCTTTCTTCCTTTGAAAACCATTTAAGGAGAAGGGAGTTGTAATGCATAAAATTGCATTTCAAGCTGATAAACGCTTGGTAGAAGGAGTCGGTGTGCAGATTACGCGTGCCGGTAATAGTGTGTGCGCTGTGAGCTTTAGCCCTCTCTGCTGTCACTCGTTTGCACGGGGAAAGGCCCCTGGAGCTGGATCCCTTCAGACGGGGTCGTTCGGGATGATGGAGTACGCTCTCAGTAAACAGGGAAGTTATTATAAGAGAAGTGAAAAAAAAAAACGCGTTTTTTTTTTTTATGGAGCCGATGAAAGGTCGTAAGGAATATTTAGGTTTTAGCTTTGACTCTGAAAAGACCCTCACCCTGCGTCCCAATGTTCATACTGTCCATCCTAAATAGTAGGGCTGGGTAATAAATATCGATTTCTCGATATTAATCGATTCTCATTTTTACGAACCAATATCGATTCTTAAATCTCAAGAATCGATTAGTCATCCTGTTTCATTTGAATGAATGGGACATTGTATCGCGGCTGCGCGCATTAAAAAAATCGCAATAATCTTTGTCCTTTGTTACTATTGATATGAGACAAAGTCTCAATTTTCAAATTACGTCCATTTTCTTTAGAAATTCAAAAACATAAATAGTGTTTTGGCGCTGTGGCGTGAGATCGCTCTGGCACAGCTCAAGAGAAACAGCAGCGCTGATCTCTCTTCCGGCTTAATAATACCAGTCACAGCGCGAAATAAACATGAATGAGCATCTGAAAGTGTGTTAAAAGATAGAGTACAACTTATCGAAATCCGTATCATGTCACATTGATTCGCTCAATCAGCGTTTCAACCGTGGAAAGACGTCAGTTAAACAGCTTGTAATCAATGTCATGTATCGTCATATTTACCTCAGAAAACCCACATAAACTCGTTAGTCAGCTAGAAAAAAAAACTCTAGAGAGGAGCATTTTGCTAAATATATACACCATATTACATATGCATTATAATCTTAATGTTCTTCAATATTTAATGCATTTTTGAATAAATCTGGCAAGTTTTTATGACAGCCACCATTTAAATGTTTATATTTCATATAATCTTCTTATTATAAAAATAAATAAGTTTTTTTGTAGGTACAAAACAGTTAATTATTACCTTCATATTAGGCTAATGAAGCCTATAGGCTACAACTAGACTCCCATAGTTTACAGCATTAGTTAAGAGATTTGATTCCCTTGAGAAAATTTGCCATTTATTGTAACTGATATCCAAAATAATCAATATCGCATCGAATCTGAATCGAAATCGAATCGAATTGCAAGCTTGTGAATCAAAATCGAATCGAATTGTGAAATACCCAGCCCTACTAAATAGTGTGTGAGATTAGAATAAGTGCGTCCCAAAGAATAGTATGTTGAAAAGAGTCCCCGGATGGTTTATTTCTGGTAGGAGGAGGATTTGCTTCAAAACTACTAACACAAATAAAACGTGCTAAAAAAACTACAAACATGGCAGATGTGCGAGTCTAACTGTTAAGTAGAGTGACTAAAAATCAACATTTAACGTAATAATTTGTATTTATTTTATGTTATCCGTGTTATATTTCATTTGCAACAACTATGTGAACTTTTATAAGTATCCGTTTGACCATTAACTTCAATGTATCACATTATGCTAAAAATATGAGAGTCTCTAATGAAAGACCATTGACTGACAGATGCTATTTCTTTTCTCTCCAATACGATAGGAAATTGAATTAAATGAAATGTTGGATGTTAACTGTGACAAGATGATTGACAGGCCAGTTTACATGTAACCGTGCGACAGAGCGTCTGTTAAAAGACGTAATTTGATGACGTCATAGTAGTACCGTATGTCCCAAATCTTAAATACTCGTCTGCTACACGCTCAAAAGTATGTCGTTTTTCCTCACAAAAAAAAATCGATACTTTTAGGGTTTAGCATAAGTATTGAGTACATGTCTGTGCCTCTCACCTTTTCTTTCTCTCTTTGTCTCTAGTGGCTTTATTGGCATAAAAGAATCGCTAAAACATTAGCAATATCATATGTATACACAATTATACACACATATAGATAATAATGAAATAAAACAGGTAAAGTAGAACGGATACTCCATCTCCAAAATTTCTATTAATAAATTTGCCTGTTCTTTTGTGCTCTGAGGTAATTGATTTGCCTGATGAATTTCCCAACACATTATTAAAATCAATAACCAATAAGTCGTTTTATGCTGTACACTTATTTGAACCAGTGAAAATGACTTTTTGATTTTTCTTCATTGGGCCAGTTTCGGTGACAGTGAGGTCAAAGGTCATGAAGGAGCATGATGGCGTTCGCTGGGATTCCTCAGACATCGTTGATGGATCTTCTTATTTACTTATTTATCACAGTTAAGAGGTGACATGTTGTTTAAAGCATTCTTAGCTGTCGTACAAACAACTAATGCACAGATTATCACGGCAGATTCAGCAATATGAGTCAAAGACTGTAGTGTTCAGTATATTATTATTAATTATTCATATTTCCTAAACACAATGGCCTGGTTTCACAGACAAGATTGAGTGTCTCTTCCCATAAAAATGTAGTCCCGGGAAAACCCGGCTTATACAACGTATGCAAACATAGTCATGTCTTTGGCCTTATTTATTCACTGTAAAAAATATTGTTGGTTTAATTAAAAAAAAAAACTAAGTAACCTGTTCAGTGAAATGGAAAAAATTTAGTTAATACAATGAAGGAGATTGATTTAATCATCAGAAACTCAAAATATTATGTTATCTGAACCACATAAATTATGTAGCCCTCAAACCGTATTCACTTTATAGCCATTAATCCTGTAATTGTGGACAAATGTGGGCACAGAGGACTCGGGTGTGATTGTAATTTTTATTTATTATAAATGTTATATCACTGTCTTCGATACAATTTTGTCTATCCATTTATGGTGTTTTTTTTATTTTATTTTGGGGGTATTTTTGAATTTATTTACTTCAAAAAGTACCATATTTTCTATGTTAATTTTGCTTGTTTTATGTTTTATTTTTAATTTTTTTTAACTACAGTAAAATATCATTCCAATAAGTTCTTAGAGCTAAAACCTAAAGATGAAGTGACTTTGCTGTCACCTGGTGTCTTATTTTGTCTTATTTTAGAATGCTCTAAATACAGTTTTTCCCATTCATTTCTATGGGTGCCCATTTTTGACCCAAATACAAAAATAAGGAGTTTTTTCACCCACTTAACATTGCAGAATTGAGTCAAAAAAAAATTTTTGTGTGGAGGCAAAATTCAAAAATTCTGAAAATTTCCTAAGGCAAACTTAGGAAAAGTAGCCAAGTCTTGTACCGCTCAGATGCTCAGAAGTATTTTTTTTTTTTTAAATAAATCAACTATTTTGCGCACATTTATCCAGAATACGGTTTTAGGGTTAAGTTGATTTGACAAATGAAAAAATTACAAATCATGAACATATTTTTTTACAGTGTATATACAGTGTATATATATATATATGTGTAACGATAGGTCTAAATCGGTCTTTTAGATCTATCTAAAATTGTTATATATATATTTGTGTGTGTGTGTGTGTGTGTGTAGGGTATTCATGTGATGTCAGTCACGCCCACTTAGTGGCAAAAAGACCGAGTGGCAGCATTTGTTTTCAGTTTGAATGCCACAAAACACTTAAAAAAGGGGAAAGAGCTTTGAGGTTGACTGTACAACTACATTTGACAAGAAATCTGAGGTATATTTTTACAGACCACCAAAAGCTTCAGAAAGCAAATGGATTGCTCCGTTTCATAGAAACAAGTGGACTCGCGAAGGTGGATTTGAAGTTATCATTTTTGTGTCATTATGCTGAATTTAGTGGTAAAATCAAACCCTACACTGTAAAAACAAACCTATAGAATCTACTCAATAAAAGTGAGGTAACAATTTGCACTCATTTTGTTTGGGTAGATTGCATTCTATATTTTTGAGTAAGGAGTACCTGACTTTAACAGCTATGATATACTAAACGAAATTAGGTAAATATTCTACCTAATATTTCTCAATACATTACACAGCTAATTACTTATACAAATTGAGTAATAATTAATCTATTATTAGCAGAAAACAGTTAATCTACTTAATAATTATTAATAATAATAAGTGAATAGAAATAATTAAACTTACTTATTAAGAGATGGTTAAATTTACTTAAAAATGGCCAGACACAGTAATTTAACAGTAACAAATTACTCTTTATTGACCAATTACTATGGATAAAAACATTTCATTTAAAAAAAATAAATAAAACATTAATTAAAGGTATAGTTCATCAAAAATAAAAATGATGTATATATATATATATATATTATTGACAACTCATCAATGAAATATTTACCATCGTATATTCTGCATAATCGGATGTTTTTTAAATAAACACTGACAAAAAACGTAAGTTTTAGGGCTGGACGATATAATGATATGAGTGATCATCCAGATTTAGACCTAACGTTATGTTAAATTTATAAAAAGCGTTCACTGGCAATTTAGCTTTATGTATTTCCACTGTGTCTCAGACACATATCACGATTCATGCTTCATGTCTATATCCATGGATCACTGGATCTTTTATATAAGTTGTAAAACTATATCGAGTCCAACATTTGTGTGTGTGTGTGTGTGTTGTTTCCATTTCCCTTGTTTAAAAAGAACAATCCTGTGGCTGAACCACAACATTTATGGCAAGTTCCATGAGAGAATTTCAGGATGCCCTGAAGTAATTAAATAGGAATTCATTTCAAATTTATGTTTTGTCCCTTTGAGGATTTCCCAGGATAGTTCCTTTCAGACGGAGAACAATGTGCTCAATGACTCGATTATGTTTGTTTGTATTTATTATGTTCGCAGCGCTGTAAATAAGCCATGTTCATCTGTTGCCAGCCTAAAACTTCATATCTGAGTGCTGCCAAACGACAGGGTCAGACAGCCGCCGACACACACCGCAGTGTTTTTCACACCACGCTAAATTCTGTGGCATTTGCACACGAGGAAACAATGGCGAGTGAAAACGAGGGGATAGTTAATTCCGAGTTTTTCAGAGCTCATTCACACACATTTGTTATCAGAGGAGAGCCTCAGGTTTACCGTGTGTGTAAATGGCAATCATGCAGTGCAATGCATCTGAATGGGGTTTTGTTTTACAAAACAATCCAAATCCAAAAGGAGCATGTCACAATGTAATCATTTATTTTATTGGTCTATTTTGTTTCTTTTGGGGAGGTGAGGCGGTACAGTGAGGAATGTGTTTTAAGCTGCTGCTTTTGAACAAATCAGGTTAATATATAACTGACCTGGTTATGCTGTGACTGAACCATTAAATGATTCTGGAAAGAAGAAAAGAAAATCACACTCGAGGAAAAACTCCCTGCTTGACACGATTTGACTTTTCCTCCAACAGTCGAAGGATTCTATTACTTTCCAAAGACTGAACCTTTGTCATTGACTCGCTCGCATGTAATTTCAAACCCATTTGATTTTATGTCTTATGCATAAAGGAGCTACTCTTTTCCATGCAATGAATGTGGACAGTGATATTTACTGTCATGCTCCAAAAAATGACAAAAGCACCATAAAAGTATCATAAAAGTTGTCCATTCCACTCGTACTCTAGGGCCATAAAATAGCTTTATTTTAAGGTGACGTAGTCGCACATTACTACATGTTCTTATATAGTAATAGCAGTAAAAAAATAAATAAAAGTAACTGTAACCGTAACTCTAATGGGCAACACTTTATTTTAAAGTGTTCTTATTACATATGTTATTTACCATAGTAATAACAGTAAATTATGCATAATTACATGCAACTAACCCTCAACCAAATCCTAACCCTATAGTAAGTACTGGGGATGTCAAAACGCAATTAATCGCATCCAAAATAAAAGTTTGTGTTTACATAATATTTGTGGGTGCACTGTGTATAATTATTTTGTATATATATATATATATATATATATATATATATATATACACACACACAAAAGCATGTATATATTTAAGAAAAAATATTAGTGCACCCAATCAGTGCACCCACATATATTTTTTGTAAACACAAACTTTTATTTTGGATGAGATTAATCGTGATTAATCGTTTGACAGCCCTAGTAAGTACATGTAGTTGCTTAATATTACTCAGTCCTTAAATATATAACTGCACTGTAACAATGACACCTCAAAATAAAGTGTAACCAGTACATGTTTTTAATTAATATTACTGAATACTTATTTGAGTAATTACAATGTAACTACGTCACTTGAGGAACACAGTGACATTTTTGTTACTTCACCTGAAAATCTTTGCCTCAACAAAAACGCTCATATCTCAAATTCTCTCATTCATAAACTCCACATTTGCAGAAAAACTGCAGATTTGTTGTCGATGATGTTGAACACATGGCTATATATGTCTTGTGACTGATTTCAGCATGCTGGTCTCTTTTCTCTTTTGCAATGAAAACCTCAGAAAAACAATTTGCAGTAAATAGCAAACTCAGTTTTAAAAATTAAATGCACAAAGTAATCAGATCGCATATGAACTGAATTCTTCAGAGACAAAAAAAGAAATTTGCCCTGCACTTTGAAGTTCATGCAGAACACTTTTTTGTTTTCTCTCTTGTAAAAACAGATTTTAAGTTGTAGATTTATTAAGTTGATACCTGTCATTAATGTGCAATGTAGTCCTACTTGCATTTAATGTATATTTTATACAGCAGCCAGTGTCTGCTGTTCCTGAGCCGGAGCCAGTGTCTGCTGTTCCTGAGCCGGAACCAGTGTCTGCTGTTCCTGAGCCGGAGCCAGTGTCTGCTGCTCCTGAACCGGAGCCAGTGTCTGCTGTTCCTGAGCCGGAGCCAGTGTCTGCTGTTCCTGAGCCGGAGCCAGTGTCTGCTGTTCCTGAGCCGGAGCCAGTGTCTGCTGTTCCAGAGCCGGAGCCAGTGTCTGTTGTTCCTGAGCCGGAGCCAGTGTCTGCTGTTCCTGAGCCGGAGCCAGTGTCTGCTGTTCCTGAGCCGGAGCCAGTGTCTGCTGTTCCTGAGCCGGAGCCAGTGTCTGCTGTTCCTGAGCCGCAGCCAGTGTCTGCTGTTCCTGAGCCGGAGCCAGTGTCTGCTGTTCCTGAGCCGGAGCCAGTGTCTGCTGTTCCTGAGCCGGAGCCAGTGTTGTCTGTTCCAGAGCCGGAGCCAGTGTCTGCTGTTCCTGAGCCGGAGCCAGTGTCTGCTGTTCCTGAGCCGGAGCCAGTGTCTGCTGTTCCTGAGCCGGAGCCAGTGTCTGCTGTTCCAGAGCCGGAGCCAGTGTCTGCTGTTCCAGAGCCGGAGCCAGTGTCTGCTGTTCCTGAGCCGGAGCCAGTGTCTGCTGTTCCTGAGCCGGAGCCAGTGTCTGCTGTTCCTGAGCCGGAGCCAGTGTCTGCTGTTCCTGAGCCGGAGCCAGTGTCTGCTGTTCCTGAGCCGGAGCCAGTGTCGTCTGTTCCTGAGTCGGAGCCAGTGTCTGCTGTTCCTGAGCCGGAGCCAGTGTCTGCTGTTCCTGAGCCGGAGCCAGTGTCAGCTGTTCCTGAGCCGGAGCCAGTGTCTGCTGTTCCTGAGCCGGAGCCAGTGTCTGCTGTTCCTGAGCCGGAGCCAGTGTCTGCTGTTCCTGAGCCGGAGCCAGTGTCTGCTGTTCCTGAGCCGGAGCCAGTGTCTGCTGTTCCTGAGCCGGAGCCAGTGTCTGCTGTTCCTGAGCCGGAGCCAGTGTCTGCTGTTCCTGAGCCGGAGCCAGTGTCTGCTGTTCCTGAGCCGGAGCCAGTGTCTGCTGTTCCTGAGCCGGAGCCAGTGTCTGCTGTTCCAGAGCCGGAGCCAGTGTCTGCTGTTCCTGAGCCGGAGCCAGTGTCTGCTGTTCCTGAGCCGGAGCCAGTGTCTGCTGTTCCTGAGCCGGAGCCAGTGTCGTCTGTTCCTGAGCCGGAGCCAGTGTCGTCTGTTCCTGAGCCGGAGCCAGTGTCTGCTGTTCCTGAGCCGGAGCCAGTGTCTGCTGTTCCTGAGCCGGAGCCAGTGTCAGCTGTTCCTGAGCCGGAGCCAGTGTCTGCTGTTCCTGAGCCGGAGCCAGTGTCTGCTGTTCCTGAGCCGGAGCCAGTGTCTGCTGTTCCTGAGCCGGAGCCAGTGTCTGCTGTTCCTGAGCCGGAGCCAGTGTCTGCTGTTCCTGAGCCGGAGCCAGTGTCTGCTGTTCCTGAGCCGGAGCCAGTGTCTGCTGTTCCTGAGCCGGAGCCAGTGTCTGCTGTTCCTGAGCCGGAGCCAGTGTCGTCTGTTCCTGAGCCGGAGCCAGTGTCTGCTGTTCCTGAGCCGGAGCCAGTGTCTGCTGTTCCTGAGCCGGAGCCAGTGTCTGCTGTTCCTGAGCCGGAGCCAGTGTCTGCTGTTCCTGAGCCGGAGCCAGTGTCAGCTGTTCCTGAGCCGGAGCCAGTGTCTGCTGTTCCTGAGCCGGAGCCAGTGTCTGCTGTTCCTGAGCCGGAGCCAGTGTCTGCTGTTCCTGAGCCGGAGCCAGTGTCTGCTGTTCCTGAGCCGGAGCCAGTGTCTGCTGTTCCTGAGCCGGAGCCAGTGTCTGCTGTTCCTGAGCCGGAGCCAGTGTCTGCTGTTCCTGAGCCGGAGCCAGTGTCTGCTGTTCCTGAGCCGGAGCCAGTGTCTGCTGTTCCTGAGCCGGAGCCAGTGTCTGCTGTTCCTGAGCCGGAGCCAGTGTCTGCTGTTCCTGAGCCGGAGCCAGTGTCTGCTGTTCCTGAGCCGAAACCAGTGTCTGCTGTTCCTGAGCCGGAGCCAGTGTCTGCTGTTCCAGAGCCGGAGCCAGTGTCTGCTGTTCCTGAGCCGGAGCCAGTGTCTGCTGTTCCTGAGCCGAAACCAGTGTCTGCTGTTCCTGAGCCGGAGCCAGTGTCTGCTGTTCCAGAGCCGGAGCCAGTGTCTGCTGTTCCTGAGCCGGAGCCAGTGTCTGCTGTTCCAGAGCCGGAGCCAGTGTCTGCTGTTCCTGAGCCGGAGCCAGTGTCTGCTGTTCCTGAGCCGGAGCCAGTGTCTGCTGTTCCAGAGCCGGAGCCAGTGTCTGCTGTTCCTGAGCCGGAGCCAGTGTCTGCTGTTCCTGAGCCGGAGCCAGTGTCTGCTGTTCCTGAGCCGGAGCCAGTGTCTGCTGTTCCAGAGCCGGAGCCAGTGTCTGCTGTTCCTGAGCCGGAGCCAGTGTCTGCTGTTCCTGAGCCGGAGCCAGTGTCTGCTGTTCCTGAGCCGGAGCCAGTGTCTGCTGTTCCTGAGCCGGAGCTAGTGTCGTCTGTTCCTGAGCCGGAGCCAGTGTCTGCTGTTCCTGAGCCGGAGCCAGTGTCTGCTGTTCCTGAGCCGGAGCCAGTGTCAGCTGTTCCTGAGCCGGAGCCAGTGTCTGCTGTTCCTGAGCCGGAGCCAGTGTCTGCTGTTCCTGAGCCGGAGCCAGTGTCTGCTGTTCCTGAGCCGGAGCCAGTTTCTCCTGTTCCTGAGCCGGAGCCAGTGTCTGCTGTTCCTGAGCCGGAGCCAGTGTCTGCTGTTCCTGAGCCGGAGCCAGTGTCTGCTGTTCCAGAGCCGGAGCCAGTGTCTGCTGTTCCTGAGCCGGAGCCAGTGTCTGCTGTTCCTGAGCCGGAGCCAGTGTCTGCTGTTCCTGAGCCGGAGCCAGTGTCTGCTGTTCCTGAGCCGGAGCCAGTGTCTGCTGTTCCTGATTCGGAGCCAGTGTCTGCTGTTCCTGAGCCGGAGCCAGTGTCTGCTGTTCCTGAGCCGGAGCCAGTGTCAGCTGTTCCTGAGCCGGAGCCAGTGTCTGCTGTTCCTGATTCGGAGCCAGTGTCTGCTGTTCCTGAGCCGGAGCCAGTGTCTGCTGTTCCTGAGCCGGAGCCAGTGTCTGCTGTTCCTGAGCCGGAGCCGGTGTCTGCTGTTCCTGAGCCGGAGCCAGTGTCTGCTGTTCCTGAGCCGGAGCCAGTGTCTGCTGTTCCTGAGCCGGAGCCAGTGTCTGCTGTTCCTGAGCCGGAGCCAGTGTCGTCTGTTCCTGAGCCGGAGCCAGTGTCGTCTGTTCCTGAGCCGGAGCCAGTGTCTGCTGTTCCTGAGCCGGAGCCAGTGTCTGCTGTTCCTGAGCCGGAGCCAGTTTCTCCTGTTCCTGAGCCGGAGCCAGTGTCTGCTGTTCCTGAGCCGGAGCCAGTGTCTGCTGTTCCAGAGCCGGAGCCAGTGTCTGCTGTTCCTGAGCCGGAGCCAGTGTCTGCTGTTCCTGAGCCGGAGCCAGTGTCTGCTGTTCCAGAGCCGGAGCCAGTGTCTGCTGTTCCTGAGCCGGAGCCAGTGTCTGCTGTTCCTGAGCCGGAGCCAGTGTCTGCTGTTCCTGAGCCGGAGCCAGTGTCTGCTGTTCCAGAGCCGGAGCCAGTGTCTGCTGTTCCTGAGCCGGAGCCAGTGTCTGCTGTTCCTGAGCCGGAGCCAGTGTCTGCTGTTCCTGAGCCGGAGCCAGTGTCTGCTGTTCCTGAGCCGGAGCCAGTGTCGTCTGTTCCTGAGCCGGAGCCAGTGTCTGCTGTTCCTGAGCCGGAGCCAGTGTCTGCTGTTCCTGAGCCGGAGCCAGTGTCAGCTGTTCCTGAGCCGGAGCCAGTGTCTGCTGTTCCTGAGCCGGAGCCAGTGTCTGCTGTTCCTGAGCCGGAGCCAGTGTCTGCTGTTCCTGAGCCGGAGCCAGTGTTGTCTGTTCCAGAGCCGGAGCCAGTGTCTGCTGTTCCTGAGCCGGAGCCAGTGTCTGCTGTTCCTGAGCCGGAGCCAGTGTCTGCTGTTCCTGAGCCGGAGCCAGTGTCTGCTGTTCCTGAGCCGGAGCCAGTGTTGTCTGTTCCAGAGCTGGAGCCAGTGTCTGCTGTTCCTGAGCCGGAGCCAGTGTCTGCTGTTCCTGAACCGGAGCCAGTGTCTGCTGTTCCTGAACCGGAGCCAGTGCCTGCTGTTCCTGAGCCGGAGCCAGTGTCTGCTGTTCCTGAGCCGGAGCCAGTGTCTGCTGTTCCTGAGCCGGAGCCAGTGTCTGCTGTTCCTGAGCCGGAGCCAGTTTCTCCTGTTCCTGAGCCGGAGCCAGTGTCTGCTGTTCCTGAGCCGGAGCCAGTGTCTGCTGTTCCAGAGCCGGAGCCAGTGTCTGCTGTTCCTGAGCCGGAGCCAGTGTCGTCTGTTCCTGAGCCGGAGCCAGTGTCTGCTGTTCCTGAGCCGGAGCCAGTGTCTGCTGTTCCTGAGCCGGAGCCAGTGTCTGCTGTTCCTGAGCCGGAGCCAGTGTCTGCTGTTCCTGAGCCGGAGCCAGTGTCTGCTGTTCCTGAGCCGGAGCCAGTGTCGTCTGTTCCTGAGCCGGAGCCAGTGTCTGCTGTTCCTGAGCCGGAGCCAGTGTCGTCTGTTCCTGAGCCGGAGCCAGTGTCTGCTGTTCCAGAGCCGGAGCCAGTGTCTGCTGTTCCTGAGCCGGAGCCAGTGTCTGCTGTTCCTGAGCCGGAGCCAGTGTCTGCTGTTCCTGAGCCGGAGCCAGTGTCTGCTGTTCCTGAGCCGGAGCTAGTGTCGTCTGTTCCTGAGCCGGAGCCAGTGTCTGCTGTTCCTGAGCCGGAGCCAGTGTCTGCTGTTCCTGAGCCGGAGCCAGTGTCAGCTGTTCCTGAGCCGGAGCCAGTGTCAGCTGTTCCTGAGCCGGAGCCAGTGTCTGCTGTTCCTGAGCCGGAGCCAGTGTCTGCTGTTCCTGAGCCGGAGCCAGTGTCTGCTGTTCCTGAGCCGGAGCCAGTGTCTGCTGTTCCTGAGCCGGAGCCAGTGTCGTCTGTTCCTGAGCCGGAGCCAGTGTCTGCTGTTCCTGAGCCGGAGCCAGTGTCTGCTGTTCCTGAGCCGGAGCCAGTGTCGTCTGTTCCTGAGCCGGAGCCAGTGTCTGCTGTTCCTGAGCCGGAGCCAGTGTCTGCTGTTCCTGAGCCGGAGCCAGTGTCTGCTGTTCCTGAGCCGGAGCCAGTGTCTGCTGTTCCTGAGCCGGAGCCAGTGTCTGCTGTTCCTGAGCCGGAGCCAGTGTCTGCTGTTCCTGAGCCGGAGCCAGTGTCTGCTGTTCCTGAGCCGGAGCCAGTGTCTGCTGTTCCTGAGCCGGAGCCAGTGTCTGCTGTTCCTGAGCCGGAGCCAGTGTCTGCTGTTCCTGAGCCGGAGCCAGTGTCTGCTGTTCCAGAGCCGGAGCCAGTGTCTGCTGTTCCTGAGCCGGAGCCAGTGTTGTCTATTCCTGTTGCTGTTCCTGAGCCAGGCCCTTTTATGATGGATAGATGCACTTTTATGATGGAAAGAGGCATTTTTTAATGGATAGATGCACTTTTATCATGGAGAGAGGCCCTTTTATCATGGATAGATGCACTTTTATGATGGAGAGAGGCCTTTTTATGATGGAGAGAGGCCCTTTTATGATGGAGAGAGGCACATTTGTGATGGATAGATGCACTTTTATCATGGAGAGATGCACTTTTATGGACTTCAAAACAGAAACGGCCATTCACTGCCATTATAAAGCTTGGAAGAGCCAGCACTATTTTAAATTTAACTTGATTGTATTCATCTGAATGAAGAAAGTCATATTCACCTAGGATGGCTTAAATGGAGACGGTTAGACTCTCCACCCCTCTACACGTGTCGCATGAGATCATTCTGCGATACTTTTCTCCGTCTGACTCGTGCGCCGGTGGTTATAAGCCGCGGCTTGTACCACACAAGCCCGTTTAGCAGTTTTTGTGTCCTCCACCACTTTCTCGTCATCGGTTAACTCGTGCCACGTTTGTTTAAGCAGGTAATTGAGTGTGGCTTTCTCCTTTGTGTGTTCTCCGCAGCAGACCCGGGTCAGAGAAACCTCAGGTTTAGCACAGGGCTCGTGGGGGTGGACGGGTTGAGAGCGGCCTCTCTTCTAATCGCACCTCGCTCCAAACTTTAACCAACACTCTCCTCATCATAGTGAAGTGGCAGGTCAGCGGTGCTGTGAATAGACCTCATCAGCGAGGGCCAGAGATCAAATCCTCACATTACTCGAAGCACAGTCACCTCTACGACCCCGCCAATATCACACGCCTAACGCAATTATTTGCAATCAGCAAATGTGTGATTCATTATAAAAGATTTCTTACCCCGATATAATTTGCTATTGTTCGCAGGGGGAAAAAGCCACACAAAGGGCCTTTTTAAGTGTTATTGTAGAGAGCAGAGCCCTTTGTTTAAGACACTTTCATATTGCGGCAGTTAAAGTCTGATTAAAGTCTGAAATGGAGAGATGAAAATGAGCCCGTGTAATGTAGCGAGTCTTGCTGGGAAGGAAATGGCTGGTGTTCTCGTAGTACACACTCTCTATTGAACTGATTTGTAAATAGACTTTTTGACTAAAATCCTACAATTTCTGTGTCACTTTTCCCGCCGGCATATTTTTCTCCTGATTGTAGGCGAGAGAACTGCTGGGATATAATCAGACAAACGTGTTTACCGGAAAGTTTGCCTCTGTGTTGGAGAGACTTGGGAACATAAATATCAAACTCTGAGACGGTTGCTTCCGAACCAACCTGTGATATTAAGTTTTCTTTATCACCGAAGCCTTTTATTTAAGTGTTTCCTTCAAATGTTTCTGGAATTACTAGATATTTGTCTGAAGCATTTGAATGTTGGAGTCACGTGTGATTTGTCCTTAGCATTTGCTTTGGCATTTGAAATCAGTGCAAAGTAACAAACGGTTCAAAGAAACGCAAACTTCCTGCGTGACTAAACGTGTAAATTTAATGATGTGAGGACAGACTAATGGTGGATTTATGTGTCTCGGACATGTAAGATTAGCAGGGGTTAAACATTTCTGTTGTTGTTGTGCGTTTAAGTTAGAAACTCTGTCGTTCTAGTTTTGCTTGTGTGGCTCATTAACGAGGAACAACTATCTTTCTCATTTGCATATTTCTCAACCTCTATCCATAAGGTTTTTTTTTTTCATTCAAACCTGCAAAGACAATCTTGCATATCTCTACCTTCCAGACTGTAATGCAATTATGCACACTTTTCAAGAAACAGCTTAATGCGAGGCAATTAAGACTGGATGAAAAAAAAAGAAACGTGTTCATTTCAAGTTTTAAGGGAACTGCAATGTCCCAGTCTCTATCATATATGGTTATCATTTGGTAATTTGCTTTTCTATAGCAGAAAGAATGGCTTCAAACTTTTGTGTTGTTGCATCACCGTCAAACACCAACCACTTTTATTGCTCTTCACATAAAGTTTTATTACAGGGACATATAATCGATCAATTAAGACTTATTTCATACTGTTCCTTTTACAATACTATGTTGTGACCTTAAAACGATTATACCATATTGTGCATCATTTGTAAAATAATACATTTTGAAGTTTAAATCACAGTATCAGCTCCATGTATATCACTTTTCTACAGTAGTTAATTTGCTTGGTGACTGACCTGGTATAACTGTTGAGTAGAAACAAACTTGTTTCAGCAAATGCGTTTTTATTTCAGGTTTGCTTTTGTTAAAGGGGTCATGATATGAGAAATCAAATTTGCCTTGAAGAGGTCTTTGTACCATTAAACATCCTACAAGTTTCATATTTTTAAAACATCCTTCTAATTGTAAACAAAGAATTTTTTAATCAAGCTTCAAAAACGGGTCGTTTTGATATTGCGGGGTCTGTGACGTCACACTGGCAAATATGTTTGCATATGCCCGCCTCCAGAGCAACACACTGACAAATAGTTATACATCATCATACTATAAGCCCCACCCATCGGTACCATAGACCCTGCACACTGGTGTTAAAGGTATAGCGGAGGATTTTCTTTTTCCGGGTGGGTAGTCTATACTATTGGTCCACCTAAGCGTCAATCATTCTGGTGATATGTTTACGTAAGGCCGTCGTACGTGCTCATCCCTATGTAGTTTTCACTTTCGGGTGTATTATGTCGGAGTTGCGGTTTCAGCCATTCCTTTGAAAATGGCTGAGGGTCGAAAGAGAAAAAATGTTTACGAAGTGTATGATAAGAAGAGAAAGGCCACAGAATATAGAAACAAGACCAGAGAGATTTTGGGTTAATATCACATGCTGGCGTGCGCTAAAAGCACAGGTTGGGCTTCTCACTGATGCCGCAGTCGCGAAGATTCTACTAGACAGGTAAAGTTTGTCATGCTATTTGGAGAAATCCATTTAAAATCACTAGTAAAAGTTAATGCAAGCTACTTAGCAATGCTAGCCCTGGCACAAGTCATGCACCGCATAGACACGGTAAACATCTCAATTTGTCTAAAGTAGCCTTTTGACCAAATGATAAATGGTATCACCCTGAAATATTCTAAAACCTTGTGTGTTCATGTGTTCATATTCTAAAACCTTGTGTGTTTATTATTACACAAATGCAACAAGCTACTTCTCCATTACATATGCAACTATGTATAAAAATAACGTATTATTAACAATGAGACATATTAGGTTAAGGACCAACGTAATAGCACTGCTTATATGTTGCCATGTAACGTAATTGCGATTTGCAAAATAGTTTCCTCAGAACGTATTTCGTGTGATACAGGGTTGCACATATCATGTCTTGAGTTCTCGGTCACTCAATCGATCAGTATAATAAGTAAATAAAACACGGAAGGACATTTGACATGTTGTCTTTTTTATGAATGTTTTTGAGTTAGTTTATAATTTGCTACATAATTGTGTAAGGCGTAATAGACGTTCCCTCACCAGGAGCAAGAGTGTTGTGTTTGTCCATGTGCATTTTTTTAAAAAAAATTGGAGAGGGCGGGTCTTCTCTAAAATTCGGAAAGATCCTCCGCTATACCTTTAAGTCGCTTAACGCCTGACTTTTGCCTTCACTGCATGTGAGTGCCGCGTCTAAAGCAAACAGAAGCCATTATAATCACTGACGCTGGACACAGTTTACAGATGCACGTTCATTTTACTGCTGACAAGAGTATAAAAAGTTTGCTTTCGTCAAGTTTAAACATCGTATTTGTGTGTCTGTACTAGGGTTGTCACTGTACGTTCGAAAGTCGATTGCAGGCACGTGCAGAGGGGGGGGCGTTGGGTGCTCGAGCACCTGCCCTTTTGCCCCTTGGTGCCCAAAGTGCCCTTTTGTCAAGACAAAATTTCCTCTCCTTTTTTTGTATTTAAAGGCACTTTTGTGGATGCCTGCCCCATCTAACTAGTAGTAAAATGAATGAATAATAATTTAGCCGTAAATAAAATGACCCACATGATGACCTTTCACCTGATTCCTCACGCTGCACGCGCATTTTTTAATTTCGCGCGGCTACGCGCAATCGCGCATTCCCAGAGGATATCTTCAAGTCTTGCGGCTGCTGGTAAGTGGTGTTTTATTCTCAGCGAAGTGATTTTGATGTTTGTTTACTTATTATTATTATTTTACTAGAACGACGTGAAGAGAGCATGCAGAGAGATGTCGTTTGTATTGCTGTGTGTAGGCTGTAGAAGTAACGTTAGCTTGCTGTTTGAGGGAGAAAAGTTTCACGGGCGTGGAGGGGTGTTATTTGACTAAAAACTATTATTTTTACTTTAAACTATTATTATTATTACAGTATTTATTTAAAAAAATATTTTCACATAAAAATGATTATCACAACTCTGGTAAGTTATCACATAGGCTTACCAGTTATGTTTTGTGTGCAGAAGCCTCTGTGAACATCTGCCCTAGTAACGTTACTATTATATACTATTATTGTATTATATACTTTAGCAGCCTGGGCAGAATCTGTAGCTTTAGCAGGTCAGTGAACTAGTGAGCCAGTTCCAAACACTGTCAGCAATCTTTACATCTTGACATGGTCACATAAAAATGGTTTATTCAGCTAATACCCTATATTTCTGTTTATTTTAATGTCTACAGTCTCAGATCAACTCCAGCAGTATCAGCAGCAGCAGTAACAACATCAACAGCAAAGGCAGCAAACTCACTTAGAACAGGCATCACATTAATGTTAAAAATCTTGTAAAGTATTAATTGCTGTTTCTGTTTGCTTTGTTTTTTATTTTCATTGTATAAAATGTAACTCTTGTATTTTTGTAAATCAGTTTTTGCCATGAAAATAGCCACAGATGCTGATATGCCATTAAATAAAACTATACTGTACTGCACGAAACATGGGCCAGGTTGATTTTGTCCTACACAGTTCACTATAACAGCTGTTCTTTATTATTCTGTATAACAGAGAAGAAAAAGCCATCAGGTTGGAACAACTTAAGATGCTTCAGTTTCTAATCCCAGAGTTAGGCCTATATATAGAGCACATCAATTATTTTTTTTAATTTTAAACTTTAAATTTGTCTTTTCTGTTCTGGTTCTTTTTCAAAACTCCATCAATGCATTTGCTGCTGTATCGATGCAGAATCATCTGTATTGATATATTACTGTATTGATATTTTGAGCACAGCCCTATAAAGCCTTGTTTCCATGTGCCCCATTTTATACTTTGAGCACCTGCCCCTCCAGAGGTCTCTGCACGGCCCTGGTCGATTGTACAATCGATCAACCAAAACAAGCATCGAAAACGAAAATAGGGGATCGATTTTAACAGCCTTTTTTTTGTTTTAGGTGGACAGATCAATACAGCACACAGAACAGGATGTTGGAAAATAATGTCTTTTCTTCAATGCAAGTGAACAAGCGCGCCGTTATTTGTTGCTTAGTGACGTGTTTAAGTAAGCCAGAATTACGCAGATTCTGTGTGATAAGCTGTATTTAATATATCATGAGGACTCACGAGTTGTATTTGCACTAAATCCGTGCTGATTTGTCTTACACGAACTTCCCCAGCAAAGTGAACATAGAAACGCCAGACTGGCTCGTGATTTGATTCCGCCGAAGTTAATTTTTCCCCACATTTGGCGAGTCGAGGGTGTTCATTTCAATCCCTGAATTTGCGCTCCTGTTTGTCATTGTGCAGAAACTTCACGCCAATAAATCATCAGGAATATTGCTGACTTGTGCGGTTCAAGCGCCCTCTTTATGTTCGTCCCAAGCGTGCCGCTGCCGCACAAGCCCTCAAAAGTGAAGCCAAAACGTCTCGATCGCCCCCCTGTGGCCGGTCCTAGTATAGCTCATAAATCCCGCCTCCCCATGTTATTCAATGGGACGCGAGACCAACTAAACAATTAAATTACACTTCACATATCCTTTTTCCAAAGATAGTTTCTGTCATTTACTGTAGTTTCTATCACGTTGAAGTAATTTCAAGTGTTCGTTTTTAAAATAAGTTTGTTTTTAGTTAGTTATGTGATGATAAAAACGGTGCTCTGACATCATGATTGACAGCTGTGAGTGACAGGTTCTCTGTGCGACGTAGTCATTGAAGCACCAGCGGACTTTTTTCATAATGTTGATTATGTGGTTAGTAGTTGTATTTACCTTATTTTAACGAGGTTCTGCAATCAGCAGACATCATTGGAGAAGAACGAAGCAGACAGAGGACACTTAATGAAAGTGCGGGGCGTGTGCTTGCGTTTGATTCAGCGCGAAGGAGGGCGCGGCCTTGATTTCGCGGCTTTACTTCCTGCTCACGACTGCGCATGACTGGTCCCGAAACACGCAAGTACGCAGACTCAGGTCCCAAGATGTCAGCGTCATATCGAGACACTGGCGGCTACAGTTCTCTCCGATGGAAAAGAGCGGAGTAGCGTCGTCCATCTTTTTTTACAGTCATGGTTCGTCTGAATACATGGCTCTGGTTCGTCCTAATGCCTGTTAGGTGTCCATGGATTTGCCTGTATTTGGTGTTGAAAATGGAGACGTCTTTAGACATGGAAAATCGATTTTACAATCGATTTAATGAACACGTCTCAAAAATCGAACACGTTTTTTTCACAAAAGTGACAGCCCTAGTCTGTACTGACTTCAGAAGGATCCCAGGAACAAGTGGAAGGGTTACTTGAATGGTGTTGAAGGATTGTTTGTTCAGAGAAGTTTGTTTTGTCAGCAAGGCACAGAGGAATGGAGAGAAGGTTTGTTGAGATGAAGCAGCTGTATGGATGCTTTTATATGGATAATGTTTTCAAAGCACTTAGTCTTGTGCAATAGTGAGTGGGCACTGATACCGTGTCCTATGACGTTAGCCAATCATAATCAGTGGCCAATTACTGACAAGCCTTAAAGGAGTCGCGCTTTAAAAACATATAATTTCAGAAGGTCAGGATGAAAGTTGAAAATAATTGTTTTTCCACATGTACGTTTATTAGTTTTTTTTGTGCAAAAACATTTATTAACATTATAGGAACATATTAAAAAAAAATTAAATCCATGTTATGACCCCTTTGACTGTAAAAAAAAAAGTGTGTTCTTGCTGACTTAAAATTTTAAGTTTAGTCAACTCAAATATCTAATTTGTCACTTAGTACAACTTCACATTTCAAGTTGACTAAATTTAACATTTTAACCATTTTTAAAAGTTTTTTACAATATACAGCATTAACTTTTTAATGCGAATCACCAGACATTTCATTTCCGAACTGCACATGTACAACAACCAACGTAATAAAAAGCTGCTACATCCAATATCCTTTTACTGCCACTTCACATTTACGTTGAAAGAGCCACAAAACGTTCAAAACGAAGTGATGTAATAATGTGCAGAAATAACAAACGTGTTGTTTTTACTGTATGTTTTGATCAAATAAATGCAGCCTTGATATTCATAAGAGATGTCTGTCAAAAAAAACATTTAAAAGACCTTTTATGTCCATATTATCACATTTGGATCTTAACACGGTAAAAAAAAGTTGCTGCCTTAAATTTAAGTTCAATCAACTTGGATTTTCAAGTAATATCAACTTAAATTACATTAAACTGCTATTTTACACGTGTGGGAGGGTGTGTGTTGAGAGGGATGGGAGTAATGAATGGGGGGTGTTTGTTTGATACATATTTATTAATTAGTACATATTTTATGACTTATTTTTTATTTAAAGCACTGATCTGGAGTAGCACTTGTAATTTTGTTGTGTGCACTGTATTTATGCAATGACAAATAAAGCTTGAATTGAATTGAACAAATTACATTAAACTGACTTAAAAAAAGAGTTGAAACTTTTAAAAAAAACTTATTTTGACGAGTTAAAGCAAAGTAAAAACATGTTTTACTTACTGATCATATAGTTTTTTCCACTAAATTCTCTTTGCATGCAAGTATTTTCTTTTGAATTTTATGAATTTTAAATTTCTGTAAAGAATGCTAAAGTCTACTTTTTGAGGATTTACTGACTCTCGTGTCATTCCACATGGGTGTGAAACACAAGAATATGTCTACAAAAATATGTGTATTATGCGCATATGCGTGTTGTGTTATATGCAAAATATAACTCATCCCATATCTCTGCTCAGCACACATGTACTTCACAAAATACATTATGAAATTATTTTAAAATTAATAAAGAAAAATAATACTATAAAATAACATTTAAACAGTTAATTTTCACAATCAACAGCAAAACACACAGAGACCAACCAACGCTATCTCACGACCAATTCATACGAATTTGTACGAGTGATTGAAAGGTGGCTAATCATACAACTTCACTCGTACACTCTAAAAAATGCTGGGTTATTTAAACCCAAATTTGGATCAAATCTTGACAAACCCAGTGATTGGGTTAACATTTTAAATGACATTTTTAACCCAAAGTTTGGGTTTGTCAATATTTTACCCAAACTTGGGTTAAAACAACCCAGCATTTTTTAGAGTGTACGAATTTGTAGCTAATTCGTAATTTGTACGAATGAATATGTACGATTTGTCTAAACCCACGTGATTTAGGGTTTAGGGGCGGGGTCAGGGGTTGGTCATTCGTATCCTGGCTTCATAAAGACCAACCAACGCTATCTCACGACCAATTCGTACGAATTTGTACAAGTGATTAAAAAGTGGCTAATTCGTACGACCTCACTCGTACACTCTAAAAAATGCTGGGTTATTTCAACCCAAATTTGGTTTAAATGTTGACAAATCCAGTAATTGGGTTAACATTTTAAATGACATTTGTAACCCAAAGTTTGGGTTTGTCCAAATTTTACCCAAACTTGGGTTAAAACAACCCAGCATTTTTTAGAGTGTACGAATTTGTAGCGAATTCGTAATTTGTACGAATATGTACGATTTGTCTAAACCCACGTGATTTGCAGGGGTTGGTCATTCATACCCTGGCTTCACAAAGACCAACCAACGCTATCTCACGACCAATTCGTATGAATTTGTACACGTGATTAAAAAGTGGCTAATTCGTACGACCTCACTCGTACACTCTAAAAAATGCTGGGTTATTTCAACCCAAATTTGGTTTAAATGTTGACAAACCCAGTAATTGGGTTAACATTTTAAATGACATTTTTAACCCAAAGTTTGGGTTTGTCCAAATTTTACCCAAACTTGGGTTCAAACAACCCAGCATTTTTTAGAGTGTACGAATTTGTAGCGAATTCGTAATTTGTACGAATATGTACGATTTGTCTAAACCCACGTGATTTAGGGTTTAGGGGCGGGGTCAGGGGTTGGTCATTCATACCCTGGCTTCACAAAGACCAACCAACGCTATCTCACGACCAATTCGTATGAATTTGTACACGTGATTAAAAAGTGGCTAATTCGTACGACCTCACTCGTACACTCTAAAAAATGCTGGGTTATTTCAACCCAAATTTGGATCAAATATTGACAAACCCAGTAACTGGGTTAACATTTTAAATGACGTTTTTTCATATTTTACAAGTTTTTTTCGATTTGTTTAAACCCACGTGATTTAGGGTTTAGGGGCGGGGTCAGGAGTTGGTCATTCGTATGAATTCATATGAATTTGGTAACTCGTAAAATATGTAAGAATTTGCAAAATTAGCCACCTTGTAAAATTCGTACGAATTGCCGAGGGGATCGGGTTGATCCAACACGTCTAATGTTATGTAACGCCTACGATTCACTGGCCAATCAATTCCTGATACATAAAATCACTTTACATTGAAATGATTCACTCATAAATGAAAAAGGTTCAATGCGGTATTATGTCTGATTAGAGATCTTTGTTGATGTTTAGTATGCACTGAAAGCCACGAAAAACAGATGAGAACGACCCTGTCTTCACTCACTTTCTCCAGAAATAAAGCCATGATTAGCTTCATTTCAGCAACCCACACACACCGTTCGAGTCTGGCCCTCTAATGTGTGAATTACCTGTCAAACACTCAGGAGTTTCACAAAAGTACAAAACATTCAGCGGACTAGAAAATGACAAAAATGAGGCATAACGTGCTGCGATGTGCATTCATTTGCGGCGGTGAGATAGATTGTGGCGGGGGTGTTCATATGCATGTGTGTGTTTTGTGTTGAGGGGTGATGAATGTGTGTGACTCCAGGAATACAGCAGTGAATTATGACCTCATGATAAAACACAAATCAGCCATGCGCTCCACACCACTTTCCTGCAAACTTTCCATTTAGTACTTTTAATTAGCCCTTGAGGACTATATTTCTCTCATAACCGAATAAACACACACATCAGTAATCACTGACACTTTTTCTGAGTAGTACAAAAAATTGAAAACAAGACTTCAACTTTTTTAGTTGAATAATTTACATTCCCTTTTGAAAAAGTAGTGTGCTTAATTGTAGAAATATTGAATTAATTGAATATATAAATTGAAGAGGATATAAAACACTTGCAAATAATATGTTCATGAAAAAGGCCACTTGCATGAAGGTACATTTTTAAAAAGTGCACTTTGTAGTCAAATTAAAAGTTTACCTTAAATGTTTTAAATCATGTTAACAATCTTTTGTTTACTTTAAAGCACATCTAAAGAACGTCCTTATAATTTTTAACCTTATTTGATATCACATTTAAAGTTGATATACTTCATCATTATAAATGTGTAATAAAAATATTTAAATACATGGAATGCAATTTTGCTATAAAAATTATATGATCAGACAGTCATGGCAACTTATGATTTTACATAAAAATAAAAAAACATTTTAAAGCAATTTAACCTTTTTTTTATAAGTTATACGAGATTCAACACAATTTTTAATATAATTTACTGTAAGTTGACATGACTTGTACAACCAAGTTGATTCTACTTAAAAACTCAAAAGTTCAGTTTCTGCCTTAAATGGTTAAGTTGAAACAGTTTAGGTGGACATTTTTAACAATATATATATATATATATATATATATTCTCACAAACTCTGTCCACCAAGACAGTCACCAGTCACACTGACTCTAATTAGCTGTGTGTGTGTGTGTGTGTGTGTGTGTGTGTGTGTGTGTAAGAAAACTGTCATCTGTCAGGAAGAGTCCTTGTTAACATGTGTAGGCCTACATCAGCAACTTCTCTTAACTCTGGCACTGAATCACGTCCTCAGCCAATAAGATTGTGAATCTGTTTCTGAACCAATTGAGATTTTTTTTTCCTTTAAATATTTCGTCCTCAGGTTTCTGTTCTGAGTGGAAAAAATAAAATCTCACATGTGTCAGATCAGATACAAAAGAGATCTCAACAATGTTCTAAACTCTGATTCGCCAATATTACAAATTCTGCAATCAAGATTTTCATCATGAGCTAAAAACAATTTTCCATGACAACATTTGTGTCTGTTTTTAATTCTCCTAAACATTTATGAAGATTAAACCTGAGTTAAGAAAATCATTAATTATCCTGACTCTTGAAAGAGCGTTATACATAACAATATAGCGTTCTTGTATATCTCAAACTCAAACAGGAGAACATGGGGTTGATTCCCAAAGAATAAATTAAATTAAATTAAATAACAATTTAAAAAAAAATAATGCAATATTTTGGCACTTTAGCATACTTTTAAAAAGAGTATGGATATACTATACGTAGTGTGAATGAAATGTAATTATTTTGGGCACTTAATTGCATGTTAATTACAATTAAAGGAAAATGTATAGTTTAAATTCATAATAAATGCAATCAGCATTTCCACTAACTAAAATATACTTCAATGTTATTTCTATTGAGACATGTAAATATATGTATATTTGTAATCCTGATGTTGCAATATAGTACATTTAATAATGTTTGTCAACACATAAAAATAAGTATACAAAATATTGTTAAGTTTTAATTTGATTATTAAAAAGTGCACCTTTTAAATGTATACTTGCATATAGTCATGTAATGGGCTCTAAGTACACTTACAGTAAGTGGCATTTTATTAATACCCATAAATGCCATAGCTATCATCTGCAAGTACATTTTTAATTTAATATTCAAAGAACTCTATATAGTGCACATGCAACATAATTTTTGTTTTTTTTAAAGAAACAAACCCAGGTGAGAAAAAGTAACGCAAAAGTAATATAATGCATTACTTTCCTACTGTAAGTAACACTTTCAAAAAGTATCACAATTATTGACTTTTTAAGGGAGTAACGCAACATAATGCCAGGAAAGTAACTTTCCCCCAACACTGATGCTATGCCAATGTGAAGTTGAAATGAAATGCATGAAGTTATAAATGTCTGTGGATAAATGCATGACGTTTCATTTTATCATGTTATTGATATTTTCATCATGTCTTTGATGTGAAGATTCATGCAGCGCTGCAGATGATGGTGTCATGCAGCTACCTGAAGGTAAAATGGCTGTGTGTGTGTGTGTGTGTGTGTTTTAGCGAAGACAAAGAAGTGTGTGTGCGTGCCTGTGTGTGTCAGGGCCCAGCGGTGCCCGCAGTGTTGCGGGGACGTGTGTGTGGGAGGGGACCGCCTGTCAAGAGAGCTCACGGAAAGATAACAATAAATGTCTAATAATGACAGTTAATGAGCTTGATTAAGTTGATTTGTTATGGAAAAAAATGTGAGGGCAGAGGAGAGGCATGTAGGCACTGTAATAAGAGATTCATTTTAATAGATACAAATTCAGTGGGGTTTTGAAACACAATGGGGCTGCATGGAAAATTAGCTAGAAGTACAAAGGGACACTAGATTAATTCTGTCACAGACATATTTCTCATAATTGCACCAGCCATCTCGTGTCTGAGTTCACCTGCCGCATATGACTGCAAGATTTAGATGATTTTATCCGCTTTTTCCGGAGAGTGACATCAGGGGGTCGGAAAAATACTCGTGAAGTTTATACGTTTGTCGTTTATCTTTCATGCCAACCTCCGGCGAAGTTGTATTTCCGTGACATTTTTCAGCGATGTCACACATCCTGCTGTGTAATTATATTTTCTTTTTTCTTCTCATGCACAGGGACCGATTGTATACCTGTTCTTTTGCCTTCCAACCAGATGAATGAAAACCTCCACAATGTCTCCGGTAAACAACTTTCGCTCATTTCGTTTCATTGAATGTGTTTGAATCTGATATTTCCCCGACCGCGTATAGGAGCGCGTCTCCTTTTGGGAGGGTTAATTAGGAGAAACCTGTTGAGGGAAATTTCCAATGAGGGTTTAAGATGGAGTGTATTCATATCGCCTACAGCAGTATGTGTGTGTGTGTGTTCCTTGTCTCCAGAGGGATTGGATTAATTGAATACATTAAAGGGCAAGAGAGCTGCAGGCCTTATTTATTTGCTTGCTGTCTCAGACTTGTTTAAATGAGACCCACTGCTGCTTTGGCTCCTCTGGGCGTTGATCTCTGGGTAAACACTCGCTGTTTAGCTGCCATCAGTGTCGTGTTCCTGTTATCCAAAATGTTATTTATAAATGTTGCACCCTTGAGTGGGAAACTGCTCTCTGTCAGCCAGAGAAACGATCAAAGCCGCCCTAAACGACTGGAGACGTGTGCCGTTACTGTACTGAAAATATCGTCCAAAATGATTTACTGACTGTCGTGTTTTTATAAATCATGAGCGCAAATGATATTAAAGAGATACAGAGGAAGATTTCCAGCAAATAAGGACTCTCAATACATGTTGGTCTTTTCCTCACAGAGAGTTATCATGTGATTTCAGACGGCATATGAGCTGGTTTTATGATAATTTCATGGTATTGTTTTGTCATTTTTGAAGCTTGACAGGCCCAGTCGCTATTCACTTTCGTTGAGCAGAAAAGAGCTTGGATCTTCCCTAATCCCAGATTCAGATTCATTATTTATTGTCCTCGATAGAGGAAATTTGTTTTCACAGACTACACTGTAAAAAAATAATTTTGACGGTAAAAAACGGCAGCTGTACGGTTGCCAGAACTTCACCGTTAAAAATACGGTAGGAATGTTGGTTTTACAGACTTTACTTAAAATTTACAGTAATAAACCGTTCTGTTTTGTTCCATTGTAATACACTGACAACCAACAATCATCACAGCAATGATGAGAAATGAAATTACATGAGCAAGCAAAGCTCATCACAAGTAGTCTTCCATTAGAAGATTAAAGGCGGGTGTACACGGTGCGAATTTTTTGCTGTTTTACGAGCTCGCAGATGATTTTTTTCACTCGGGAGAAATCGCGTGTAAATCGGTTATGCTCACATGTCGCGGCTCGTGTCGTGTGCGAGGAAGATACGAGCCGAGCCGAGCACCTTTCGACCTCCCGATAATTTTTAAGCATGTCGAAAAAGTCCGGAAGCTGTCGGCTTGCATTCGTGAGGTGTGTGCGGTTGAATGAGCCGATTTGTCGAACTATCTGATCTTGACCAATCAGGAGCTGAGGAAATCCACAGAAGAAAGACGAAAATGGTGTTGGACTACTAGAAACACTGCTTCAATTAATGTTTTTATGATGACTTTGTGAAAGGTTAACTAAACAGCATCTGCCGTGTTCCTACTGGCCAGCATTTGGCATATTTCATTCTGAAACATGGCTATTATGCTATTGTTTTTGATAGTGTAATTTATGTAAGGCTACGTCCACATTAATTTGGATACATTTGAAAACGGGATTTTCGTTTAAAAACGCTCTCCGTCCACACTTTTCAGGCGTTTTCCGACGTTTCAGTGTGGATGAGAAACTTCTAAATTCACTTTAATGCACATGCATGAAACTTCACAAAAGCTCACTGAGACGATACAGAGGGGAAAATAAATAATACAGTAAAGTTATCGCGCAATTCTTCCAACAGGATAGTTTTATTTAGCAAAAGTTTTCCAAAAGATACGTTTTCGTTGACTTAAAACGCCGTCTCAGTGTGGACGGAAGGCCAAAATGGAGAGAATACCATAGTTATTTCAACAAAAATACATAAAATGTGAAGTGTCACACAGGGAATTGTGGGAATGTCAATTTAAGGTTGTTCACTGTAAATTATACAAGGAGTTCTTTTTCACTTTCAAAAACTGTAAATTAACGGTATTTTACAGTAAACTTTTATCACAGTTATTTACCGTATATAGTACGGAAACTTTCTGTTAACCAATTAACAGTTTTGCACTGTAGCATTTTTACCGTTAAAATCACGAATATTTTTTACCATTGTGTTCACTTTTTCGCAAGGCTGCATTACTTATAACAGTAGGCTAAAATAATGGTAAATAGCTAATATTAACTAAGTTTAATAAAAGTTAACATTTTGGAATAAATTCAAATCGTGTGCTTGAAGACCAAGAGCATGAATTAAGAAAGTAAATATGGTTCATTTTCATATACAACAGTTAGTTTGAAACTTCCATGGATGGTTTTATTTGTGAAAAAAGCCTTGATTTTTTTACTTACATTTAGCCCATCTTTTTTTTTTTTTTTTTTTTTACAAAGCCACTATAACCTTGCATTCAAGCTATACATTGGTTTATCAGTCCAAACATTCTCTGAAAATTGAACACATGACCTTGGCATTGTTTTGATATTTGAGCTATTGAGTTTGAATTTCGCAACAATCACATTGTTTTATTTTAATTGCCAAAATGAAATAAGAACGCGACCTTATACAGGGTCATGTTTACCACAACACTTCATGATAATTCAAAGTTTCCTTTCAAATATGTTGAGTTTGATCTGAGATGTACTAAAAGTGTGATGGTGTGACAGACCAGCCTTATCTTCCCATGAGAGGCCTTTGAACATCAACGCTAGTGTGTGTGTGTGTGTGTGTGTGTGTGTGTGTGTGTGTGTGTGTGCGTGTGTGTGTGTGTGTGTGTGTCTAAAGTAGCACAACTTAAAGATCACATCTTTTCAGTGTGGAAGCAGTGGGCAGTTTCAGAATGAACTTGGTGATTAGGAGGAAAAGTATGACGCATTTATACAGCGAGTGTGTTTGATAATGAATAAAGATTCAAGCTTTAGAGGCAAATTTGAATTTTTTTTGTGCGACTGTGGCTAATGTAGGCAGCGTTTAATCACCCTCAGTGACAGCAGCGAGTGCCTTCATTTAACCTTGAGTGAAGATCATGAATTCTAACGCTTTTAATTGGATACATCATTTAACTGAAGGAATGGAGCAAATTTCGTGCAATTCAAAGCGATGTGATTGACAGGCAGGGGCAGTAAGGCCTGCCACAATTAAAGAATATCTGTACGCACTGCCCTTGTCACCACACACACGTGATAGCGCTCTGTTTGATCATCGAAACGCAGCAACATTACTAACCTTACCTTGTTTTGAAAGGAGAGCTGAATGAGAACACAGGTGGAGGAGGGAACTCCAGACCCCGACACACACACACTTGACATTTAAAAAGTCGTAGGGTACATTTACACAAAAACAATGTACTAAAAACGGAAATGTTCTTCCTTAGCTTTTTTTCACGCACAGACGACAACATTGTCAAAATGATCCCCGGTCACACGGATCAGCGAAATGATTAAAAACGCTGTATTATTCATGCCAGGCCATACTACATCCAGAGCGGAGGACCTGGACATCAAGACCCACCCATTACATCCAGAGAGGAGGAGCTGGACATCAAGCCCTACCCATTACATCCAGAGAGGAGGAGCTGGATATCAAGCCCCACCTACTACACCCAGAGAGGAGCTGGACGTCAAGCCCCACCTATTACATCCAGAGAGGAGGAGCTGAATGTCAAGCCTCACCTATTACATCCAGAGAGGAGGAGCTGAATGTCAAGCCCCACCTATTACATCTAGAGAAGAGGAGCTGAACATCAAGCCCCACCTATTACATCCAGAGAGGAGGAGCTGAATGTCAAGCCCCACCTATTACATCTAGAGAGGAGGAGCTGAATGTCAAGCCCCACCTATTACATCTAGAGAAGAGGAGCTGAACATCAAGCCCCACCTATTACATCCAGAGAGGAGGAGCTGAATGTCAAGCCTCACCTATTACATCCAGAGAGGAGGAGCTGAATTTCAAGCCCCACCTATTACATCCAGATAGGATGAGCTGAATGTCAAGCCCCACCTATTACATCCAGAGAGGAGGAGCTGAATGTCAAGCCCCACCTATTACATCCAGAGAGGAGGAGCTGAATGTCAAGCCCCACCTACTACACCCGGAGAGGAGGAGCTGAATGTCAAGCCCCACCTATTACACCCGGAGTGGAGGAGTTGGATGTCAAGTGCCACCTACTACATCCAGAGAGGAGGACCTGAATGTCAAGCCCCACCTATTTCATCCAGAGAGGAGGAGCTGGACATCAAGACCCACCCATTACATTCAGAGAGGAGGAGCTGAATGTCAAGCCCCACCTATTACACCCGGAGTGGAGGAGTTGGACGTCAAGTGCCACCTATTACATCCAGAGAGGAGGACCTGAATGTCAAGCCCCACCTATTTCATCCAGAGAGGAGGAGCTGGACATCAAGCTCCAACCATTAACTCAAGAGAGTAGCAGCTGGACGTCAAGCCCCACCTATTACACCCGGAGTGGAGGAGTTGGATATCAAATCCCACCCATTACATCAAGAGAGGAGGAGCTGGACGTCAAGCCCCACCTATTACACCCGGAGAGGAGGAGTTGGATGTCAAATCCCACCCATTACATCAAGAGAGGAGGAGCTGGACGTCAAGCCCCATCTATTACACCCGGAGAGGAGTTGATATCAAGTTCCACCCATTACATCCAGAGAGGAGGAGCTGGACGTCAAGTCCCACCTATTACATCCAGAGAGGAGGAGCTTGACGTCAAGTCGCACCCATTACATCCAGAGAGGAGGAGCTGGATGTCAAGCCCCACCTATTACATCTAGAGAAGAGAAGCTGAACGTCAAGCCCCACCTATTACATCCAGAGAGGAGGAGCTAGACGTCAAGCCCCACCCATTAACTCAAGAGAGTAGCAGCTGGACGCTGAGCTCCACCCATTGGCTCTGCAGTGATCAGCCTCTCAATTTTTTCGCAATTGTAACAATAAATATTGATTATGTAATGTGATTTCATATCCTGCAATTGTGTTTCTTTCCCTCATTTGATCTCACAGTGTGACTTGATATCATGCATTGTGACTAAACCCATTTTTAATCTAGTCTGGTTCTAACTATATATTTTATTGACATTTTTATTTATAGTTAAAAAAATGGTTTTAAAGGATGAGGGCATCTCTTTAATTTGTCTAGCGTCTAACAATTAACAGATGAATTTGTGTCAAAATGTAGACTGATTGGATTGGACACATAGCCTTCAATGTCAAATGTAAAATATATGGGAAGCATTTTCTCCCTTCGAAAATTAAGTTCACATTTTTTTTTTTGACTATTATGGTGGTTTATTGCATTTAGTTATTCGCAATGTTTTGCCCTGCTGTCAAAACAGACCTGGGTCACAATCCGACGGTTAGAAATCACTGAATTGGGCTATTATTTAGCATCCTCATTTCACTCCTAATTGAAATGTTTTTAAATCGAGAGCTTTTCCTAGAAGTCTGACTGTAATGACTTTGTCTTTCGCCCTTCCTCAGACAGTTGCCCCTGTGATAAGTCCAAAACTGTGTCAAGTGGCGGATGGTGAAATGTGCTTCCAGACACCTAATTGTTTTCTTGCCTCTGAGAGAGGAGAAATTAATGTGTGCGTGGCAGCCTGGTCCTCTGTGACAGAACCTAACCAGCCAGAGCATGTTTGGTTAAAGAATCAAGCTCCAGGGTGTAATTTGATATTTTGCAATTACATTTTTTTCCTGTGACAATTTTTAATGTATTATTTAAATTATTTTAGCTCTGGGATATATTAGGATTTTTTAAACAATGCATTACATCTGGGATTTCGGGAGAATGCAGTTCAGACACTGTAGAAATTAACTTTTCTGTTGTCTGAAAGCAGAAGCATTGGTAACGACGTTGAATTACAATTCTCATATGTGTTTTATAGTAATCATATGCATTTCAACAAACTTAGAAAACAATTGAAGCGATAGTTCCCCTAAAAATGAAAGTTCTGTCATCAATTAATCACCCTCATGTCGTTCATGTCGTTATGTTGCACGTTCAAACCTGTAAGACTTTTGTTCGTCTTTGAAACACAAATGAAGATCTTTTAAATTATCCTCAGAGAGATTTCTGTCCCTCCAACTACCACATTGACGCTTCAAAAAGCTCATAAAAACAAATCCATATGAATCAAGTGGTTTAGTCTAAATTTTCTGAAGAGACTCGATTGCCTTACAGTATATGATGAATATATTTTATTTAGGCTTTTATTCACATATAAACATTCATCAACTCGTACATCAGTTGTGTTACAGAAGCTCAAGCATGCTTGCTTGATGTGCGAAAACCAATGAGGTTCATTCTTGTGTTTCGCATCACATTTGAGCTTCAGCAAGGACCAATGAGGTTCATTCTCGTGTTACGCATCACGTTTGGGCTTCAGCAAGAACCAATGAGGTTCATTCTTGTTACGCATCACGTTTGGGCTTCAGCAAGAACCAATGAGGTTCATTCTTGTTACGCATCACGTTTGGGCTTCAGCAAGAACCAATGAGGTTCATTCTTGTTACGCATCACGTTTGAGCTTCAGCAAGAACCAATGAGGTTCATTCTCGTGTTACGCATCACGTTTGGGCTTCAGCAAGAACCAATGAGGTTCATTCTTGTTACGCATCACGTTTGGGCTTCAGCAAGAACCAATGAGGTTCATTCTCGTGTTACGCATCACGTTTGAGCTTCAGCAAGAACCAATGAGGTTCATTCTCGTGTTACGCATCACCTTTGGGCTTCAGCAAGAACCAATGAGGTTCATTCTTGTTACGCATCACGTTTGAGCTTCAGCAAGAACCAATGAGGTTCATTCTCATGCTTCAAGCAGGTTCGGTTGAGATTCTGTTTCTGATCAATGTTTATATGTGAATAAAAGCCTAAATTCAATCTGTTCATCATATAAAGCGATCGTGTCTAGCTGTCAACCGAAGAAACAATAATCACTCAGATTTCATTAAAATGTCTTCATTTGCATTTAGAAGATGAGCCTTGGGAAACAACCCTTTAAAAATATTTGAGTACCAGATAGATATGAAATACTGTATAAGATGGTTATGAAATATAAAGATAGATATGAAATATAGTTACCGCAGAAATGTAGGAATAAATATGTCAAATCAAGTTTCTCTTCAGTCAATTCAAGTCAAATGAATGAAGAAAGCTTGAATATGTGTTCACACTCTGTGCTGATATAATGAGCACATAGGCTTCACTTCAATAGTTCAGACTCAATCAAACAGGGAATATTGAAGGACAATGAAATCATTAGATTAATTGCAGAACATTCATTCCTTCATTTGATTTAATATGAATTGCGTTACTGTCTCCGCATCAGTGTTAGGTCAAATTTAATGGTCTTCATTCATTAGGCTACATTTGCAGGATAAGAACAGAAAAAAAAACACATATAGTGTGCATTACACCTTCAAAAGACAACTTACAATATATTTACCAATTAATATTGTGATTCATGCTAAACAACACAACCCTCTTTTATACATTATTCATAATCTTTCGAAAGACTTCTCACGACAATGGATGTGATGAAGGAGAGCTGTTACAGTGGCTGTGGGAAACTAAAGGTGAGTGTTGTTATACATTGTTCTGAGTGTCACACCATGGCACACACGAGGAGGACACACACACACTTTTAATGGCACATTGCTATTGTGGAGTTATTGGTATTAAACGAATGATCCATGAAACAGAAGAAAAGCCTAACGCAAGAGAGCTTGTCTGAGACAACAAGTAAATGAATCCTTATGAACAAAAAAAATTTTGGGCCAGATTTTTCAATGAAAGCAAAATAAATGTTTAGACTTCCATACTAATAATCTCTATGCTTGTCAGAAACTCTAATTTGAGAGTAAGAGAAATAAAAAAGAAGAAAAATAACTATTACTTTTAATAAAATAATCAAAAATGGAGAGTCGTTGGAAATAAAACCATTAAGTGTGCGATGAGATCGTCTAATGGACTGGTAAAAATAGCTATGAATGAGAGAGAGAGAAAAAATATTTCTAAAGAAAAATAAACAAAGGTTATGAAATGTTGGAATTTGAGAGGGAAAATATTTATTTGTGTATTATTCTATATGGGTATGACTGATAGAACAAGACTATTAAAAAGGCCATCGACCTTAATAGCTTGGATTAATTAATGTATAAATAAATAAATGTAATTAATGAATCAAATAAATGAACAACAGCAAGTATGATATAAGTATATGAAATTAATAAAAGTTGGTTCGTGCACTCTGTGCTTGAAATAAGTAAAAATGTTGCCTTCATAGATTAATTATTCAAAATTATTCATATGTTTACAATATCTCATTAAACACTCGTAACAATTTAGTATCTGAATTAAAAAATAAAATGAATTTAACGTTTACTTGTTTGTTTTCCAACAATCCTCATCAAACACTATATATTTATATGAATGAAGCCCTCTCGTGCGGGCTGTGTAGTGTAATGAACTGAGGTGAATTGTGTGTTACAGGTTATGAGAGAACAGATTAATGAGGTAAAAACTAATGAAGCTTACGAGTGCCTCCACATCACAGCTGAGAGACTCTATGCCTGCACTCGTAACCGATGAGCTCAATAAAACACGTCCATTCCACTCGCTCTCTCTTACGTGAGACATTATACTCCTATATAACTCCACACTGCCCAGGACAGACACCGTTTTCCCCGTTCTGGCATATATGCACAAATAAAACATAAAAAACATGATTTATTATTTGCAAGAATCATTCAGCCATGCAGTTTGTTGTTGTTCAAAAGGTTAACTTATATATTTTACTCTCTTTTAACCCAATGCAGAATCTAAACAGCCTCGTTTGCTTATAACATAGATCTACGGTAGCACATCAGATTGATTAATAATAATTATCTTCCCAAATTTAATTACAGTGAAACTGATTATGATATTCTATGCAACTGAGCGGCATGCATAAGTGTGCTGTCTTATATTACTCATAAGAATATTTTATAATATTCTTATGTTTGCAAACCAAAATTAATTTTGAGTGATTCATGTTGCATGTTAATGCAATTTAAGATGTATGTGAGATCAGAGTAATGGACTAAAATGACTCTGTATTCTCATATACTCTACACTATAAAATAATTATATGGTCAGTAAGTCAATGGCAACTTTTACTTTCTTTTATGAAAAAGTAATTTCATCTTTTTGATTTAAGTTAGTTTAGTATAATTTAAGTTGAAATTACTTGTACAGCCAAGTTAATTCTATTTTAATAAATGAAAAAATTACTCGCCAATTACTTTTTTTTAAGTAAAAAAAAAAAAAAATGTAAAAAATTAAAAATAAAAAAAGTAAAACTTACAATCACATCAATTAATCGCCTTCATGTTGTTCCAAACATGTAAGATCATCAGAACACACATGAAGATATTTCATGTGAAATCAGAGATTTCTGTTCCTCCGTTGACAGCTACTACCACTTTGACGCTTGAAAAAGTTCATAAAGAGACTATTAAACTAATCCATACGCAACATGACATCATGACTTTTGCGTAAGCATACACGCCACTTTCAAGTGAAGTGGCGTGTTATCTATACGCATTTTGAGCTATCCGCGTGAATGTGTGTATGTCTATCTACGCCATTAATGTCCGAGTGATTCCGCGTGTATCTCTACGCCGTTAAATGCCCGCGCGAAACGAAGCAAAATGTAGATCTACATCTGGGGAGTGATATTTTTTTCTAGAATGGTAGGGGAAGACTCATAAATGCTATTAACCCCAGTGACGGGTAGGTTTAGGGACGGGGTTGGGGTAGGTTATATATTTATATATACAGTAATGTAACGTTAAGTCAATGTAACGTTAAGTCAGTGGTCATAAACACGCTGAAAAGCGATTATGCGTGTTGATACCTCATTGGTTCTTGCAGAAGCTCAAACGTGATGCGTAACACGAGAATGAACCTCATTGGTTCATGAATGTTTATATGAATAATAGCTTAAATTAAATCTGTTCGTCATATAAAGCGATAGTTTCTAAAAAATAATGGACTAAACCGATTAATATGAATTCATTTTACGATCTCTTTATGAACTTTTTTATGAAAAGTGGTAGTCGCGTAGCTCTCAATGGAGGGACAGAAATCTCTCAAAATGATCTCATTAAAAAGATCTTCATTTGTATTCTGAAGATGAAGAAAACTTTTACAGGTTTAGAACGACATGAGGGTGAGTTATGACAGAATTTTCATTTTAGATTGAACTATCCCTTTAAGGCAGCAGCTGAACCAACCCTCCCCCCTTTTCACAGACGAGACTTAAGTCCAGTCACAGACTAAAATGCATGTTTGAGATATTTTAACTGATATAATTTAAGATCTGTTAGTGCAAGTTGCTTTCAGTGTCATTGTTTTGTTTTGTCTCAATATGAACACTAGTAATGTTTTTTTTTTTTTTTTTTTTAAAAAGCATGTTTATGGGCTATATGCACGCAGAAGTTCCGCATTTGACGTAAGGATGCTCGTCCACTTCCGGTTGTGGAGATTTAAGCGGAGGAAAACCGAGGAAAACGGGATTTTGGCAGAATCTTCAAAATTTATTTATCGAGCATCCTTACACCTTCACCGGAAATACCGCTGTGCATAGAGCCCATTATCGTTGATCTAAGGTCTAATCCTTAATCTAAACCCTGTCTGTGAAACCAGACCTTTATGTTGAAATAGGTGGACAATTTAAAGTGTATAAAGCAACTGAAAAAGTCTAAACATTACATAATCTTTGTAAACATGAACTGTTTTGTATTACTTTAAAGTTTCAACTAAAGATTCACCAAAGTGAACCAGCAAGCTGTCTAGTCTAAAATATAATTTCCCCTTTGGTGGCTGAGACCCTCTTAGTTGATCATTTTAGACTACACATATAAGACGTATATGTACTCACGCAATTCTGACTGTAATATAAGTGTCCAGTTAAATGTCCAGTTAGTCCATCTGTGGCGAGTCTGTCTCTGACGCAGAGGTTCAGAAAGTGTGCTGTATCAGAGCTCCCCCTTCAGGAGCAACACTGCACTGCACTTCCTCACACATGTTAAACTAATGATCTTTGTGTATATGTATTTCTAATATAAATTATGGTCATAATGAAATATATGGCAATATTAGAATAGTAATATAATATTTTAGCACTATAGCTGATTTGGCTATGTTGTGTTTTACATTTTAGATTGTGGTTATAACTTGAATATTCACCAAATACACTTAGTGTTTTTCCTCCCTAATCTTATTTCTAAATCTATATGTTATCACATACATCCTCCTGTGATATTATTCAAGACGTGAGGCACTTTTTCAAATTGCTTTTCAAAGTCTCTCAGACAGCAGAAGAGAGAGAGAGAGAGAGAGAGAGAGAGAGAGAGAGAGAGAGAGAGAGAGAGAGAGAGAGAGAGAGAGAGAGAGAGAGAGAGAGAGAGAGAGAGAGAATTGAGAAGTTCAACACCCCCCAACACCCCCTTTTCTAGAAATTCACTATTTATAATGTCATCTTATCTGGCTTGCTCTGAGGACTGCACTGTGAGTGCACTTGTGCTTTCTTTTGTTAGGGTGAGTTAGCAATTTCCTGAGATGGAAGCACTGCAGTCTGGCGTCTCTCCCTGATAGCGTCTCTGACATGAACGGCTGTTAGCATCAGCACGCACAGCTGGGATATACTGACGGGGACTTGTCATCCAACTCCCTCTAACCTCAAACTGCAGACGACCAGCATGCGGTCCACTCCAGTCCAGTTCAGTCCAGTCAGCTGTGGCCTTCTGATGAGATCTGAAACAGCATAGTGATCTACTATTACTGCAGTGTGGGCACACTGTGAAAATATGCAAATAATCTGTATGCATGGGAAATTAGGCTAGTAATGCGTGACAACATGTGCAGTGCACAAAGCACACTTCATGGGACAATGTTCTTTTCCAGTGAGACAAATCAAGAAGTAGCTTACTATCAGTCATGACTTTTAACTTCTTTTTCTTGACTCGTTGGATGTGCAGAATGGCTGAACACTACATGCTGCTAGCTAAATATTGGTTGCACTTTATTTTACAGTACGTGTACCTTTACCTACTAAGTATACATGGGTTAAGGTTAGGTTAAGGTGTTGGTTCAGGGTTATTTAGGTTTACATCTAGACTGTGGAGACATTGGCGCACCTGTTTGTATATTGCAAATGAAAGGTAATGAACTTTGTATTTTTATATTTATTTATTGCTTGTTGTAATTGTTTTTTTGTTTTTTTGTTTTTTGTACTATGGACCTTTCCTTTTGAGTCCTGAATTAAGTAATATTATTATTATTATTATTATTACAGTTACTGAAGACTATACGTAGTAGCTACATCATGAGGGACAGGACTGTAAAATAAAGTGCTACCAAAATATTAATAATAATAAGACAATATGCATATGCCAGGAGAAACATTTCAAACTGTATTATACTGTTGTCACATGACTTTATCATGTTGCATCACACTATTTTATAAATAAAAATAGTGTCTAAAGTGAACAAGCAGTTTTACAGCATTCATTTGAAGGTTTGCATTATTTTCCTTTTTATAACTTGATCTGCTTTGAAATAATCTGCATGTATAAAGTGTATAAATAATGGTGACTTAAAATGATAATAATGGTTAAAAATGTTCATTTTGTCCAGTCACATTGCAAATGAAAATGTGCATACTGTGCACAATAGGCTTGCATACATGTTCAAATCATTTTTGCATGTATCATTGCATGTTGTCACATTAATATTATTATATTAAAGGTATTATTCTGAAATTGACATTCCGTTCTGTTGTCAATGTCAAAGCTAAGGAGCCTATGATGCATCCCAATATGTTTTAAAATCTCTTTAATAAAGGGAAATATATACTCTGTATTCTACAATACTACTATAAAGCAGCTAAAAATCTAATTTCACCTCTTCTTTTCCTCCTGCTCTTTCAATCAATGTTTAACCGCGGGAGATTGTGGGAGCAATTTGCTCTACTGGTCTCTCTTCTCAACAGGCAAACAGAAGCACACATGTGAACAATGCCAGTGAAAAGGGGACTCGATATTCTACATAATTATTAATCACGGATACAACAGCAGCCAGGACCACTCTTGCCTCTGCCAGTGTGTGCTGCAGCGCTGCAGTGTTTATGGGGCCATCATATAATCACGCAGATCTCTGTGATGCTGCCCACTGACCCTGCAGCGCGGGAAACAGGTAAGAAAGCGCGCGCGCGGGCTCCCTCGCACGCGCCGTCTCTCCCGCGCTCATTTAGCGCTACGCTGCTTTTCATAATTAGCGCCGCGAGGCCTCATTAAGTTCGCTCTAATGAATAAATATTGTATTTCATAGCCTGATTACCAGATCAGCTCGACGCTCGAGCGTCGTAAACAATTATTTCCCTAAATATTCATCACCCTAAAGTGGATGATCATTGGTATTTAATACCAGTATTTTCGAGTGCATCTTTATTATGCAAATAAATACTTTTGAAGCGTTTGTTTCCAGCAGATCCGAAAAGATTCACTCTTAGAATTAAAAACTGAGCATTCGGGGGAAAAATAGGCATGAGACATGACATTAGCCTTATGACAAAAGAGGTTATGCATTGACATGTGTAAATCCCTCATAGAATAAACTTTGTAGGCTACCAGTGGTTCCCGCCAAAAAGTTGTAAAACTGTGATAAGCCACATCTTAGAAAGAATTTTAAAATGGAAGTAAAACTTGGTGGAAACTAAAGCTCATGACCCGAAACCTACTCCTAGTCCTCAAAGTTTTTATTAAAAAAATATATCAAATGTAAATTAATGTCCCGTTTACACTTAACGTTGTGTCCCTTGGTTAAATAAACCAGATACACTATGCAATTCATTAATTAAAACCAATTATAAATCTCATCAAGAGATTGTTTTTATACATTTATAAAAAAAAAAAAAAATGAATCAACTTATTTTCATCAGCCATCAAGCACACTGGTCAGAGACAGGCTATACCTTTCATTTCCCTAAGTTGATTTCTCACTAAAAACCCCACAGTCGCCATGTTTTTAAACCATTTCAAGTTAGATTTTGACGGGGCATAAAGCAGTGATATCTAAGTGGCTTTGTTGTTTAGACTACGTTTTTCATTCGTCTTTCCATTAACGTTATCTTCATTCAGACTGATTTGCGAATGCGCACGAAAACAAGAGGCAGGATTTATCGCACAGACCAATCCCTGATAGCACAGATACATCACAGAGACGTCTATTTGATGTGTGTTTACATCTGGAAGACGTATTTTTTAGAGTGTTACGAAAAATTACATTTTCGTAACTTAATGGAAGGGTAGTGTTGTGTCAATTCATGGTTACTTTGCTTTAGTTGTATTGAGCATTCCAAGCCAAGATTCACCCAGGACACTCAAAGCACTCCCAAACTGCAGGGGGCATCCATGCAACAAAAGTTGGTGGAACCAACCTTTGGGGAAGTAGCTTTTGGGACTATATTTGCCTGCGCACCCACAGAGAGAGCATGGCATTGAAATGTTTGTGGAGAGTTCAATTTGTTCTCTCATTTATTCCTGGAAAAGGATATTATGATTACAGCTCCTGATCATTTAAAGACGCAACTGGTAGGACAATTTATGATTAACTGTGTTTGAATATGTTGAGTTTTAAATGTTCAGGTTCTGCTTGGTTTGTAATGTGCAATTTAAAGGTTATGAGGATTTTGTTATGTGAATGTTGAACTTGACAGAAGTAACATGTACATGAGTTTAATTATGGGAATGGTATTTTCTTGTTAAAATCCTAGGTTAAACTTAATGATCGTGTTTAGTTTGGTTTGAAGATTCAATAGCATTCATTTATTATTTCTGTGAGATAGTGGTATTGTGATTTATGTGTGACTGATTCATGATGTATATGTAACTAATTCATGTTTGGTTTGTGTATTTGAAAGGTTTTCAACCTATATCTACTGTTCCATCACTGATCTATCAAATCACCTTCAAGAAACTATACCATATTATTCCATCACTGGTCTATCAAACCATCTCAAAGAAAATAAAGAATCAAGAAGTGAACAGATTGAGTTGTCCTTTGCGTTCTTCAGTGAGAAAAGCAGTTTTCAAGTTTGGGCTGAGCTGTAATCAATTAAAAAACAAACAGAACTTGACAGTTGAAAACCAGCGTGGCAGTGAGAATAAGGATAAAAGGCCTGAAGTCAAGCTGTTAACGCAAAGGAAGAGTTAACTGGAAAAAAAAGTAGCACCATGGCAAAAGAAACTCTTGGGAAGACAGTCAAGCAACTGAAGCAAGAGCGGACCTTAGCTAAATCTGCTTTCACCAAGCAAGCAAACTACCTGAGTAAAGCTGCAAATGAGATGATTAAAGATGAACTACAAGAGGAGTTCAGCAAACTTAGTTCCTTGGCAAGACACGTCAGTGATGCAAATGAGGACTATAGGTCTGGACTACTGGCTGAAGCAGGGACTGAGGAGGATGGAGAAGTCAAGCTCAATAAGCACCAGCAGGCTGAACTTGAGCAGACAATGGAAGAGTGTGACATGAGACTGAGGGACATCCGTGAGGCAGTCCAAGCCAACCTCTGGCCAAGATATGGTAAAGAGGACATAGACTTTGCATTTCAAGAAGCGGAAGAGGCCTGTGACAGAGCCCAAGCAAGCCCCGTCACTGCTATCAATAGAGATGGCTATGAACTGCTGCTGGAGAGAGCAAGGAGGCTAATCCATGTTGCAACTGTAAGCCTGAAAGATTGGGAAAAATGGATCCCACATAATCAGACAGCAGACCTGAAAGGCAGATTAAAAGACCTGAGAATATCCGGGAGCAACCTTGAGGCCAGAAGAGCAGAATTCCTTACTGCACAAAGAATTGCAGAAGACCAGCAGCCTCAACCAGCACCAGTTCCCCAACCAGTGGTGAGGATAAAGCCAACCTGTCTACCTAAATTCATTGGGATTAGGAGGAATTTCCATAGATGGAAAAGAGACTGGGAGAGTCTGCAAAAGCAGGGAGAGCCAACTGGATCAGTGGAAGTGAAGAAGTTCCAACTCCTTGACAGTGTGGACGAGAGGATATGTAGAGACCTGAGCTTGACAACATACAACAGTGCTGAAGATATATTTAGAGTACTTCAAAACAGATATGGAAACAAGCCAGTGATTGCTTTGGAGATAATCGAGGACCTAGAGAGGATCCCTCCTTTAAAGTCACACCAGCCAAGGAAGGTAATTGACCTAATTCAGGCTGTGGAAAAGGCCCTGAATGACCTCACGGAACTCGAAAGTATTGGAGCCATAAAGAATCCCCTTGTGATCAGATCCATAGAGAGCAAGCTCCCAGATAATTTAAAGAGGGACTGGCTGGCATTCATGGTTAATCCAAGGAATGGAGTCACACCTGACAATCACTTTGACATCCTTCTAACATTCTTGAAGACACAAGAGGACATTCTAGAGAAACTAGACCAATTGGGTGTAAGTGAAAAACCTGAAAAGAAAGCTATGTATCCAGAGAAGAGGTATGCCTCCACAAAGTCCACAAGGAGAGGAGGATGTGTTGTCTGTGGAGATGAGAAACATCGTGATAAAATCTTCTTTTGTAAGCAGTTTAAAGAACTAAAACCTGGTGAGAAACTGAATGCTATCGAAAGGTTGGGAGCATGCAAGAGATGCCTCAGATGTCATGTAGAGAGTGATGAATGTACAGACACTTACCTGTGCAGGAACAGGGACTGCAGAAGAGGAAGCTCTTCAGATCACCACTTCTTTCTCTGTCTGAAAGGAGGATTCAAGGGGAAGGAATCTGTGAAAGTGGGAAAACCCAGCACCAGGAGGCAAACATTCACAGAGGAGCAAGAGGAACTGATGTCTGAGCTCACCCCGGACATGGCAGAAAAAGTCAGGAGAGCCTTCACCAACATGGCTGAAAAATCAGACGGCACTGGAAGAAGCCTTCGTGGAGTGATGGATTCAAGCACACGTGAGTTGCCAGTTATTCTGATGCTTCTCGAAGTAACCACCAATACAGGACAGAAAATTGGAACTCTCATCGACTTGGCGTCAGATACCAACTACATTACTCATATAGCTGCCAGGAGATTAAACCTTCGGAGTGAAAAAATCACGCTTGTTGTCCATGGAGTTGGAGGCATGGCCATGAAGGTAAAGACCAAAAGATACGTACTCAAGGTACGAATCAAGACTCCCAGAGGCACGGAGAGAGCTCATGAGCTGATCTGTTATGGGTTGGATGAAATTGCAAAAGTTCACAGAGTGATCAAAGCACAGCAACTCAAGAAGTTCTTTCCCGACACCAACCTAGAAGATCTTCACAGACCAGCACATGTTGAGCTTCTCATAAGCCACCGTGAAGGAAGACTTGTTCCACAGAGAGTAAAGGTGGTAGGAGATCTTGTCCTGTGGGAAGGCCCTTTAGGAAAGACCGTTGGCGGAGCACATCCAGACCTCTGTGAAGTAGTAGGTATGGCCCTGCACAATTCTGAAACCCACTTCGCACGATCAATGAGAATCACTGCAGTAAAGTATAAAGAAATTGCTGAGATGCAAAAATCTAGAGCTGAAACCAGAACCACTGTTATTGGCAGGGAGTTCTTGGACTGGTGGAAGTGGGATAGCATTGGTGCAGCCTGTGAACCCATGTGTGGAGGATGCCGGTGTGGTAACTGTCAGCCAGGAGGCAAAGACATGACTCTGAGTGAAGAGAAAGAGCTTGAGGTGATCAGGCGAGGCCTCAGCTATGTGAAGTCAGATGCGCATAGTCAGGAGCCTCACTGGGACACAAAATATCCCTGGATTGAAGATCCAAGTTCCCTGCCCAACAACAGAAGCGCAGTGGAAGCTACATTTCTGAGGACGGAAAAACAGCTCAAGAAAGAACCAGAGTGGCATACAGCATACACAACTCAAGTCCATGAGATGGTGGAAAGGAGAGCAGCAAAGAAACTCAGTAGAGAGACCATTGCTAACTGGAAAGGACCAGTGTGGTACGTCAGTCACTTGGTGGCGCCAAACCCACACTCTGTAACAACACCTGTCCGACTGGTATGGAACAGCAGCCAGAAGTTTCGAGGGATCAGCATGAATGACCTTCTCCTGAAAGGGCCTGATGTACTTAATCCCATTCGAGCAGTGCTACTAAGGTTCAGAAAAGGAGCCCATGCTGCCCTCGGCGACATCAAAAAGATGTACAATTCTGTGTGGCTTGAAGATCTGGAGATGCACCTCCATAGATTTCTCTGGAGAAACAGTGGAGTTGAAGAAATTGAGGAATATTGCATCACCAGGGTCAACATTGGTGATCGACCAGCAGGATGCATCGCACAACTGGCCATGAGAGAGACAGCAAGGCTGCCCATGTTCACTCATCTGAAGGAGGAACGGAGAGTTATTGAGGAGGATTCCTATGTAGATGACATTCTGACATCCCATAATGACCTGGAAAAGCTAAACGAAACCACCAAAAAAGTTGAAGAAATTTTGAAGGCAGGTGGATTCTTCCTTAAGCCGTGGGTCCGATCAGGCCAAAGTGGGAGGCAGACGTCTACATCAGTACATCCAGCATCGTCAGATGGAGTCTTCATTCTCCCCAACCAAATAAGAGAAGGAGACAACAAAGCTCTTGGGGTTGGTTACCTAGTCGAACCAGATAAACTGTACCTTATGACCTCGATAAACTTCTCAAAGAGGAAAAGGAAGATGAGAATGAGCAAAAATCTCGGTGAGGAAGAGGTGAGAGGAAAAACTCCAAATCCATTGACTAGAAGACAACTGCTTAGCCAAGTAGCTAGTTTGTATGACCCGATAGGCCTTGCAACACCTGCCAAACAGAAAGGAGCCATTCTGGTCAGGAAAGCATTTCAAGAAGCTGGAGGCAAAACTCTATCACGTGACACATGGGACACACCTCTGTCTGAAAGACTTCGAGAAGAAGCCATCCACCTGTTTGAGGAATACACACGCCTCAACCAAATTACCTTCCATAGAAGCCTCACACCAGTCAGAAGGATTGGAGAACCCTGGGGAATAACTTTCTCAGATGGTAGCGACCAGAGCTATGGAGCTGTTGCATACTTCAGGTGGGAGACCGAGCAAGGCATTCTGGTCCGGCTTGTTGAGTCCAAAGCCAAGCTCACACCACTTGACCAAAAGGGAGAAGCAGTGAAGGCTGAGGTCTGTGGTGCTGTGTTTGCGGCGAGACTCAGAAAATACATTGAAAGGCACAGTCGAATGCAAGTTGAGCGTTGGCTCCATCTGCTGGACAGTCAAACTGTGCTAGGTGCAATCCAAAGGGACAGTTATGGGTACCAGACCTTTTTTGCCAACAGAGTGGGAGAGATCCAGAAGTCCACATCAGTTGAAGACTGGAGATGGATTCCAGGTGAGCAAAACGTTGCTGACCTCACAACAAGAGGTGCAACCCCAGAAGACCTGAAAGAGGATTCTGTGTGGCAAAATGGCCCAGAGTTTTTGAAACGACCTGTGGAGGAGTGGCCGACAAAGTCAGCTAGAGATGTTGCTGCAGAAGCTAAAGAAGGTATAAACAAGCTCCAAAGGAAATGTTTTACAGCAGCACTGACCAGAGCACAGATGAAAAGAAACCAACATGCTCTACCTATTACTACAATGCCAAGATCCCCAATCTCTAATGAAAAGAACGACGATCTGCAAAGCAGCCCTTGTGGGAAAGGAGGGTATCAAATCCAAGTCAGGAGATCACCTTCTGGTTCCTCAGTGAGGAAAATCCTGGACATAGGTAGGTTCAGTAGTTTAAGCAAGCTGATAAGAACCATTGCTTGGGTGTGGAGAGCTGCCACAAGATGGAAGGAAATGCTGGCCAAGACCTCAATCACAAGCAAACCAAATAGGAAGGAGATTCCTTCAGCTCTTGAGATCAAGTCCAGAGTGAAGGAAACAACACTTACCATCATGGAGTGTGAGGATGCACTCAGGGATCTCTTCCTTGCAGCTCAAATGGAGGTAACCTTGCCAGACATCACACTTAGCAGGCTTGCTGTGGTCAGGGAGGAAATCACTGGACTTTTGCTCTGTGGAGGAAGATTCCAAATCTTTAATGAAGAGAAAACTGCAGTACCAGTCTTGCCCTACACATCATGGGTATCCACTCTTCTAGCTCAAGAAGCCCATAAGGCAAATCATGAAGAAATTGCAGGCACACTCCTCCGGATGAGAAAGAAAGCATGGGTGGTAAGAGGTCGGAAACTAGCTCAGAAGATCGTTGATAACTGTGTGACATGCAGGAGACTTAAGGCTCGAAGATGCCAACAGATCATGAGTGACCTTCCATCAGAGCGAATAACACCAGCCAATCCATTTGAGTACACGACAATGGACTTATTTGGACCTTACGAAGTGAAGGATGAGGTGAGAAAGAAAGTGAAACTCAAAGTGTGGGGAATCGTCTTCTGTTGTATGGCGTCCAGAGCTATGCACACCGACCTTGTTAGTGACCAGTCAGCTGAAGGCTTTCTTCTAGCCTACCAAAGATTTACAGCACTGAGAGGACATCCAAGGAAATTGTGGTCGGATCCTGGGAAGAACTTCGTCGGAGCCAGACCTGCCCTCAAAGAGCTCTACATGTTTCTGAACCGACTGGAGAAATCAAAGCTTGAAGATGAAGTCTCCAAGCATGGCACAGAATGGAGCTGGAAGATCAATCCAGCAGACTCGCCTCACAGAAACGGGGCTGCTGAGGCTGCTGTCCGGATTATAAAGCGAGCTTTGCACAATCTGGGGGTGATGGAGTCTTCACATGGGGTGAGTTTCAAACTTTCCTTTATATGGCTTCCAACCTAGCAAATGAACGACCTATTGATGCCAGGACTCAGAGCCGGGAGGACTGTGTAGAATACATTAGCCCAAATTCGCTTCTGCTTGGAAGAACTGGACCCAGAGGAGATCCAGGGACCTTTGATTTTAAAAACTATCCTTACAGAAGATTGCGAATCATCCAAACAGAAGTTGACCGATTCTGGAGGAAATGGAGCCAGTTAGCTGGACCAAACCTGTTTGTCCGAACCAAGTGGCACACCATTCACAGGAATGTGGCAGTTGGAGATGTCGTCTGGTTGGCTGACCAGAATGCCTTGAGAGGTCAGTTCAGGCTTGCCAGGGTCATTGACGTCAACACTGACAGGAAGGGAATTGTGAGGGATGTATATCTCCGATCCTTCCCCAGCTACCCAGTCGCAACTGTGAAACCCGCTAAAAAGACACAAGAATACTCAACCAAGATACCTGCAACCGTTCTTCACAGAGATGTCAGACGGATAGTTGTCATACTTCCAGCTGAAGAGCAGCAGTAGCAGCAGGATCCAAAATGGAGTAACTAGACCCGACACATCACAGTTCTGGTGTGACCTCCTTGGGTTGAAGAACCAGGAGGTCAAGTGGGAGGTGTTGTGTCAATTCATGGTTACTTTGCTTTAGTTGTATTGAGCATTCCAAGCCAAGATTCACCCAGGACACTCAAAGCACTCCCAAACTGCAGGGGGCATCCATGCAACAAAAGTTGGTGGAACCAACCTTTGGGGAAGTAGCTTTTGGGACTATATTTGCCTGCGCACCCACAGAGAGAGCATGGCATTGAAATGTTTGTGGAGAGTTCAATTTGTTCTCTCATTTATTCCTGGAAAAGGATATTATGATTACAGCTCCTGATCATTTAAAGACGCAACTGGTAGGACAATTTATGATTAACTGTGTTTGAATATGTTGAGTTTTAAATGTTCAGGTTCTGCTTGGTTTGTAATGTGCAATTTAAAGGTTATGAGGATTTTGTTATGTGAATGTTGAACTTGACAGAAGTAACATGTACATGAGTTTAATTATGGGAATGGTATTTTCTTGTTAAAATCCTAGGTTAAACTTAATGATCGTGTTTAGTTTGGTTTGAAGATTCAATAGCATTCATTTATTATTTCTGTGAGATAGTGGTATTGTGATTTATGTGTGACTGATTCATGATGTATATGTAACTAATTCATGTTTGGTTTGTGTATTTGAAAGGTTTTCAACCTATATCTACTGTTCCATCACTGATCTATCAAATCACCTTCAAGAAACTATACCATATTATTCCATCACTGGTCTATCAAACCATCTCAAAGAAAATAAAGAATCAAGAAGTGAACAGATTGAGTTGTCCTTTGCGTTCTTCAGTGAGAAAAGCAGTTTTCAAGTTTGGGCTGAGCTGTAATCAATTAAAAAACAAACAGAACTTGACAGGTAGCGTCTTCAAATGACAGTCCAGATAGTACATGTATGTCTGCAAGATGTCTGTTAAAGATCACTCGTTAATAGTACACGCACATCACAACGTCTATTTGATGTGTGTGTTTACATCTGGAAGACGTGTTTGCACGTCTGCAATACGTCGATAGGACGTTTCTTGTCAGATGTCAAATTCAGATGTCAAAGACGTTTAGAAGATGTCAGTTTAACATGCATTCTAAATCATTACATCTTAAAGACGTCTTCTAAACATCTATTTGACATCTGACAGGAAACGTCATATAGACGTATTGCAGATGAGCAAACACTTAAAAATATGTCTTCCAGATGTAAATACACACATCAAATAGACGTCGTGATGTGCGAGTACTATCAGGGAGTGATCTTTAACAGACATCTTGCAGACTTACGTGTACTATCTTGGGCTGTCATTTGAAGATGCTAACCTTCCATTAAGTTACGAAAACGTCATTTCCGAAGGTTCTCTGAATGTTCGATTTCTTTTTATTTTTTTGGTTATGGAAGCATTACATTTTATTCATTTTGTAAACGTTATGGGAATACTACTTTTGAAGGTTCTCTGAACATTATGAAACGAGTAATAACAAAAATTTAGAAATCAAATAAAATAAAATGTTTAACAAAAAAACAAAACATTCCATGAACGATGTATAAATACATTTTGTGCTAACGTTTAGCGTCCAAATAACTCATTATAAACATTTTACTGGAAGCACGTTTGTTCATAACTGTGGGAGAACCTTGTTCCTTGTCTCTGTCCACAGTTTTTCGGTTGTTTTATGTTAACATGTGCTAGATGGATGTCTTTGGCCATTTTGTATTTTAAAATGTGTCTAGCGACTTCATTCTGCTCAGGTGTCCTGTGACTCTCACTCTTCGTTTGGTTATATAAGTCTCTTATAGAAGTGTGTACATGAATGCTACTTACGATTAAATTTTGATCCTGAGGCTCATACTTCATCTTTTAAGACATTGCAGTCAATCGCTCTGTTGACATCTGCAGTCCTCATAGACTTCTTGAGTCAGTAGAAAGGTCTCGTTAGTGTCCTGTAAGTAATTGTAACTGTGACCTTAATTGTCAAGCGCCTGTAAACCGTTAGTCTTAAAGGCATAGCTCACTTTGAAATTAATTTTTGATGTTTGATATTACCTCAAGGGCATCCAAGATGTAGGTGTCTTTGTTTCCGTGGTTGGCAACAAGAGGTAAAAACGATTTAAAAACTGTTCGTTTTCTCACACAAACCACTCGTTTGTGTCTTAGGCCATCCCCAACTATCCCTTTAAGGACTGATCCACAGGTGCATGTGCTAGAATTGTTGATAGTTAATTGAACAAGCATTTGAACTCCCTTTTCAAAAGATCTGTTAAGATCATTTGGATTTTACAAAATTATCTTTAAAATCCAATATCCTAAAAAAGACTCTTATTTTTGCTGTATTTGTATTCCATGAATGCACAAGATGTATTAATAGGCCACTAAAGGGGCGTTTAATGTCTGAAATCAGCAAGTCCGGTGATCTGAATGTGAGGGAAAAAGGGAAAGAAAGAGTGAGCTGAGAGTTGCGAAAGAGCTTTAACAGGGAAAAATGATTCACAGGTATAAGATTTCCCATTAGAGTCTGCTAATTATTTCCACACCATTAGTGGCAGCTCTCTAATGAGGGATGTGAGCAGACTGCAGTATATCACAGCGTTCTGGCTCTCCTCGGCTGTAACCCCCTCCTCATGCCCTCTTAACCCACACGGGCACAGAGGGGCAAGAGCTGAGGGCATGTTCAAATAATCTTTTCTGATTGAATTCCTGCTGAAATAGATGTCGAGGCGGACTCACCGCTGTAATATGAAATGTTTGGTATAGGGCTTGTTCTGATGTAAGAGGAGGTTCTGCATTCATATGGGAAATCACACACTCCGCTGTTGTGTCCCACTCTATTTATTCATTTTAAAAAACATACTGTAAAGTGACTTAAACACTTTTAAGGGTTAGTTCACCCAAAAATGAAAATTCTGTCAGTATTTACTCACCCTCATGTTGTTCCAACCCCGTAAGACCTTCGTTCCTCTTCGGAACACAAATTAAGATATTTAAGATATTAAGATCGCTCCTGCATACAGTCCATAGGCTTCTTGAGGGACTGGCTCTTGCTGTCCTCGAAAAGTCATTAAAGACATCGTTAAAATAGTCCAAGTGACTACAGGGGCTCAATCTTAAGTTTATCAAACGACGAGAACACTTTTGTGCGCAAAAAACAACAAAAATAACGACTTTATTTCAACTATTCGTTTATTTCTCTCTCTGCGCGAGTCAGGTTACTAGTAGCGTAAGCGCTTCTGTTATTGTACGTCACACGCATCACACACACATGACCAGCGTCGGCCAATAGTGAGCCTACGTGTGACGTGGCTCTACGCAATCACACTACGTTAACTGACTTACAGGCTCATGGAGAAGGAAGTGAATAGTTGAAATAAAGTCGTTATTTTTGTTGTTTTTTTGCGCACAAAAGTGTTCTCGTCGTTTGATAAACTTAAGATTGAGCCCCTGTAGTCACTTGGACTATTTTAACGATGTCTTTCTGACCTTTGTTACAAAAAGTCGACGCACACTTTTAATAATTGAAATGTTGGTTTTTAGTGCTAAAAGTTCATAATAAAACATAATTAGTATTTGTCAATAAAAAAAGGTAAAATTATATTTTAAAAAGGTAAGAAGTCCTCTAAAAAGTATATGTATATTTATTTTTTTATTATATCACATTTTAGTAGTTATCATAAATTAGGTATCATTTGAAAGCTTACAAACTCTGAATTCATCCTGTGAAATCCGTTTTGGAATTGAACGTTTCGCTACCATAGAAATGGTATTTTTTTATTAGGCCCCTCCCCTTTTGGGCATCATCTTTACTAATTTATTATCAAAACCTTTTCTAATCTTGACAAAACACATTGTCAGAAAGGTCTGAGTCATAAGGGTCCATATTTAGTGATAGAAGTGATATTTGGATAGAAATAAATTTATGTCAGAATGCATACAATTGAATTCAATGGCACCCGGTGGCTATTTTTGGTATAATGCCTAAACAAAATCTCATGACAACTTCAATTTTTGTGACATCAATTTTAAATTTGGAACACAACTTCATTTTAAAGTAAAAAATATTTTGTAAAACATTAATTTTATATTAAAAATATATATATTTAAGTTTTTGATTTACTGTAAATTATAACTTCTTAACTTTTTCATACTTTAATTTTTTGAAGTGCTTTCACTTCAGTAATAATCTGCTGAATGTTTTCATTAAAACAAGAACAAACTTGGGTCTATATTCCAAAGCATTCTTGAATAACAACCATTTAGGTTTGTATAGTGCATTTTAAAGTCAATAATCAAAAGGGGGGTTGACGGGTAAAGTGTTAAAAATAACCTTACAGATACCCTGATGACGTTCGTTAAAAAGTCTTCAAAATCTACGACATAAATTAATTGAAGATGTGAGGACAGACTACACCATTTTAACCACAAGTCAACTTAAATTGTCAGAGATCTAAAAACAAAACCAAAAATGAACATTTAACCCTCCGTCCTGCACAACACCCACAAAGACTACAGATCTTAAAAGCAAAACTTTTATTCCAGTACTACACCAGAATATTGCGCAGTCATAAAAGCATCTAAAGATTAAAAACAGTAAAGAACAAGTATTGCAGCAAACAGTTTTCCAAGTAATCAATACAGTACAGAGATAAAAACACTCCCTTTAAAAAGAATTACACATTTAAAACAATGCAAATGTAGATTTCATGTAGATAACTCCCAACGGCCTACTCAAAGCACCCGCCGCGGAAGCCGTGAATCACATCAATGGTCAACGAGAAGCGGCAGTTTTGGTTGGACTCCACAGAACATGGCGAACGTTTTATTCTCCTTCCTCCAATTCCTTCTTTAAACTGCAGAGAGAAGTCAGAAACATTGGTTACACCTTTGTAGATTTCCCAAAAGCCACAGAGTGAGTGACAGAGACGTCAACACACCCCAACTAGAACTCTAAAAGCAGTAAAGACAGGCAAACATGCATTCTGGCAAAGAGCCAAACATCTACATTGTTACACCAAAGAAATAGTCGGATGAAATCCGAAATCCGGTTGCAACTAACGATTATTTTTTTACAATCGATTAATCGGACGATTATTTTTTCGATTAATCGGATAAAAAAATTCTATTAGATTTTTTTGACACAAGCCATAAACAAAGCAGTGCGTGCTTCCGTTTTAAGCATCAATCCTGCTAAACTCTTTCTTTATTCAACTCCGCTTGGGTTGACATTGAAATATTCGCCAAGGAACACTCGGATGAGATGACATAACGTAACAGCCTTCTATCTGAACCATTCTGACTTCTTTGCTTGCTGTTTTGCTTTAACTCCCGTGCATTGAATGGCGTTTCAGCTTAATGAAAGAGTCAGAGTTCCCTCTTTCACCGACGCCGATTCAACATGTCGAATCGGCCGAAACAAAGCCGACGAGGATCAATGTCAGCCGACGGTATGGAACACACCGAGGAAACTTAGGCCCTGTTTACATGAGAACACTCGTGTGTGAAAACTTAAAAATATTTTATCGGATGTGCCTTTCGTTTACACGGCGACGGCGTTTTTGAAGCTTAAAAAAGTGAAACCACCCTCCAGAGTGGAAATCTTAAAAACGCTCCACCGCCGTGTTCCCGTGTAAACGGTAAAAACGCAAAAGTCTGCTTGACCGTGAAGGTTGTACGCAGGCGCGTGGACTTGGTGTTGTTGTAGTATGCACTCCTAGCCGCCTGAAGTGCAGACTACATTGAATCACACACTTTTGTGTCACAATTTGCACACGGATTTCCCACACAAAATGCTCGTCTAAACGCAGAATAAAAAAAAAAAAAAAAAAAAACAGCGCCACTTTTGCGGTTTCTCTTCAGAATCGTTTCCGTGTAAACATAGCCTTAGTTGGCCGACCGTCGGCTTGGTGTGTACCAGGTTTAATGGAAGCTCGTTTCTGGCAAAGATTAAAACATTTCAGTAGAGAATTCTGACTTTATCTCTCAAAATCGGGAGTTTATAACTCACAATTCTGACTATTATAACTCACAAACTCTATAGTATCCAGCTGCAGACACGCAGCACACCAGTTTCAGAACCCCAGCACCAGAACCGGACATAAGGGGCGGAGCTTGCGTTCCAACACCAGCACCAGGGTTGTAAGTGAGGGGCGGAGCTTAGATTCAAAACCTAATAACGCCACCTAACTTAATTTGGAGGGTATTTTACACATGAAACCGCTTATTGAACATGAAACATTCTACTCTATATGCATGCATGTTATGATGCTACATTACAGTACAATACACATTTTAAAACATTGATTTTGTGTAATATAATTGTATATGGTTATCGGTTTCATTGTATTATGAGTTACTTCCAGATCATGATGGTGAAAAAATAATACTTGAAACTTGTACATTAAAATGCTCATAACAGTTTAATTATTTTAGCTATGCAGTTTATACATGCGTGTAGATTTATGAAGGAAAGACCTTTGTTGTTTTTTTTACAGTTAACTCTGTATAATAAAGCTTTGAAAGATATAAAACAAGACAAGCATGGGAGGTTTTCAAAATTATACACAATTCGATAACTGATTAGACCTCTGTGATATTTTATGTTCCATTTATTTATTGTGGTTAAAAAAAATCTTAAATTGTTTTGATAATAAAGATTGTTTAATTCTGGTTCTGGCGCTGGGCTTCTGAAACTGGTGGTGCTGCAGGTCTGCAGCTGGATATATCTCGACAAAAATCACAATTGCGAGTTACAAAGCCCAATTCTAAGGAAAAACTAAAAAATTTGCACAAAAAAAATAAATAAAAAAATTGTGAGTTTCTCACAATTCTGAGATAGTCAGAATTGCATAATGTAAACTCACAATCGAGAGGAGTCACAATTACCCTTTTATTCTTATTTTCTTAGGCGGAAACAATCTTCCATGGCGTTTATACATTCATTGACTGAAGTTTATTTCGAACAAAATACATATTAACACGCAAATAAAAACAGCACAGCTCATCTCCCCTATACATAGATATAAATATACACACACACACATTATTTACACTTATAAAAACAGTTGCTCGAAAGGGAATGGAAAGTAGTATAACTTATTTACTGCCACCCCCAATTCCTTCCCTTATATTACCCCATATCCACTGCCATTAACAGTAAAATGAATATTTATTTGATATTATAGTTTCTTACAATTACATTATGCTATGTCAATAATCACTATAATCTGATAATCCTCATTATCGTAAACATTAAAATATGTCCCGATATCTATACTAATCACATATTTAAAATATCACCATTTCCTAGCATTTCGCTTAAACAGTTTTACAATAACAGTAATTAGTCATCATCATTATTATTTACTCAGCTATGAATACATATCCCACTCTATTGTAATTGAGTCGCCATTTACAATATCAAGATATAATCCTTTTATAATCCTAAATATTAAACATAATAGCGTTACGATGAAGTTAACAGTAATAGCTACTAAAAACATTACCTTTTGAGATAAGAGTGCACATTGTCATAGCCATGGTACTTGGCCAGGTACACGAGCACACCGGTGGCACAGCGCCCCTCTCTGGCCCGGCAGAAACTGCAGTTACAGATGCCCCTGCACGGCGGGCAGTGCCACTCCTGGAAGAGAACCACCACATCATCAATATACTCTCATCATTCAGAACACAAGCCAGTGCTGATGTCAGGATATGCAGAGAGACTAACCGGGTTCAGGAGGGCGTCATGGACCTCTTCTCCATAGCGGTTCCTGAGACAAGGCCCGCAGAACTGCCCGCGAACACCCACACACTCATGGTTGCGGCAGTTGGTCTTGGTGTCAGTGGTTTTCTGGCGGCACTGATGGCAGGTTGAACCCTGACGAACAAAAGCACAGTCACACACAGTTCTAGTACGCTTCAAACAAGCGGGAAGACGAACACGGAAAGCGTGATATTCAGATTCAAGACTCACTGTGGCACGGTTGTAAGTCTTCTCTCTGACGTTGACACAGATGTTGTCCAGTTCAGCCTGAGTGATTTCCTCCACAGGCCTCACGACATGAGGAATCGTCAGAGTGCTGTTATAACTGCGCCGCCGTGGCTCTTTCTACTCAACACACATATTCCATATAGTCACCTTACTTGAATGCAACAAGACATGCAAGTGATTCGTCCATGGCAATAATTGGCCATTTTGAGACTGAATGTACAGTACCGCTCAAAAGTGGATTTTGGGGTCAGCAAGACTTTTCTTTAAAAATTTGAAGTTCACCCTAAACTGAACATTTGCTGTTAATTAAGATTTTTAGCTGAAACCGTGGTCACTGGTCATTTATTTTAAGGAGTAGTTCACTTTAAATTATCAGCACAAGTTTTTTTTTTTTACTCACCCCCCATGTCATCCAAGATGTCCATGTCTTTCTTTCTTCAGTCAAAAAGAAATTAAGGTTTTTGATGAAAACATTCCAGGATTTTCTCCATATAATGGACTTCAATGGGAACCAAACGGTTCAAGGTCCAAAAGACAGTTTCAGTGCAAACTGTTCAAAGGGCTTTAAACGACACCAGACGATGAATAAGGGTCTTATCAAGCAAAATGATCACTCATTTAAAAAAAAAAAAAAAGATTAAGTTTTATAAGCACAAATGCTCGCCTTGCTCTGTTCTGTGATGCGCGTTCTTGACTCCGCTGTTCGAGCTCGTTCATCAAAATGAACGAATCTTTTTTTCGAGTCACTTGGTTCATTCAACGAACAAAACGGAAAATTTGACTTGGAAAAAGATTTTCATTTTGATGAACGAGTTTGAACAGGAGAGTCACGAACGCGCATCACAGAACAGAGCAAGGCGACCATTTGAGCTTATAAAACTACTTATGAGCGATCGTTTCGCTTGATAAGACCCTTAATCATCGTCTGAAATAGTTTACAGCCCTTTGAACAGTTTGCACTGAAACTGTCTTTTGGACCTTGAACCTCTTGGTTCCCATTGAAGTCCATTATATGGAGAAAATGCTGGAATGTTTATCAAAAAGCTTAATTTCTTTTCGACTGAAGAGAGAAAGACATGGACATCTTGGATGACATGGGGGTGAGTAAATTATCAGAAAAAGGTTTTTTTTTTTTTTTTTAAAGTGAACTACTCCTATAATGCAAGTCAACGGCAACAGTCACTTTGGAAGCGGAATACAGAACAAAATGAATATCCGTGGCGATACATTGAGGTCTTATGAATCGAAACGATTGGTCTGTGCAGGACATTTATTTCCTGCAACGTTCCGGGAAGCGTTCACAGCAGTCTGGAGTATTCCTGTCACCGGTCCTCCCTCTGTTGTAAACAAACACAGCTTCGGCCCATGTAAGAGTTTGCCGTGTATACGTCATGCGACAGTAAGCTCACACTCCAGACTCCCGTGAACACACTCAGGACCGTACGCAAAGACTGAAGATTATTTCTAGCATTTATACCTGTAATCCAGAGTTTCTTCCACGGACTGATCGGTTCGCTTCACAAGACTTCAGGAATCATGGGTATTCATGTTGCCCGTACTTGTTTTGACTCTGTACCCATTGACTTGAATCAGTAAGAACCACGGTCTCAGCTTAAAACCTTTACACTGAAGAAAAACTCTATATATGGGATAGCCTGAGGGTGAGTAAATAAACAACTGATTCTCTTTTTTGGGTGAGCTAACACTGTTACCCTCAATCAGGTCACGGGTCTATACGACCCGAATCGACTTTTACTTTAAACATTTTAAAAAAAAAAAAAAAAAAAAAAAAAAAAGTTTACACTTCAGGTCTTCGGGGTCAATATGAGCCCATATTGAAATGAATGGGAAATGTGAAAACTAAATATATTTTCTTCATGCGTCCAAAAAAACCTGGCATAAATTGACAATTTTACACAAAAAAAACTAATATTTCATATGTAAGCTAATGGTGTAGTTGATGAATTGTGTGGTATATGGATACAAAAGTACTTTATATCTCCAAAAACACAGCATTAATGAATAGATGAGAAGTAAACAAAAAATGATATATTATTTCTATGATTAAAAATGTATATTTTTTATACAATTACTCAATCAATTTTTGAAGCCCAGAAGTGTAAACAGGAAACCAAGACCATTTGAAGGTTAATATTTGTTCAACAAGTACACATTAAATTGATCAAAAGTAACTGTAAGAAAAAAAAAAAAAAAAGTTTAGCATTTAAAGTTAAAGCATTTAGTTAACGCCAAGAAACTCACCTCTTCCTCCTCATCATCGTCGTCATAAGCTCTGTTTTTGCGAACCAGGCTGTATTTGTCATCGGGATCATCCTGTGTAGCGGGGGAGGGGGGTCCGCCAGCCAGCGAGCGGGAGCGTGTGTGAGGACGGGACGGTCGGTCCGGGTCTCTCCGCCGAGCCGCGCTGGGGTCAAAAGAACGACGAGGAACTCGACGAGGCTGTGCACGGAGAAAAGAAATAAATAAAATGTTTTATAATAAAATACTGTAGTAGTTTTATTTATTTTTAAACCACTAGTAGTATTAGCATCAATACGTTTATTTTATTTCCTTTAACGCCAATCCAGTTTCTGGCGAGTTGGACACACCCCTACTTGACGCACTGAGGCTGGCTCTTCCCCCAACAATAAAGCATAATCACATCAGTTCGCCGCTCAATCGCGAGTGACTGTCAGTACTATTAGTTACTACAGCCTACAGTTCACTAGCTAGCTATGCCTTCGACACAGAAATGCGTAGGCTACTACCTGGATGCAATCATGTACGAAACAGATCGGTGTCCTTTGTGAAGAGCCATCCTTGATAGAGAGCTGAGGATCACCACCACTAACGGTTATCATTTTACACAGATAGTTTTATAAACTTGTCAGAGACAACTGTGATTCACGGATAATCTGCTGTTACTGGTGAACGGGGCCGAACCGACTATCTCCCGCCTCAACCTTCAACCTCCCGAAAGCAGTATCGCCAAATATCACCGTTGGCAGCTTTCCCGCGAGTGGGCGTGGTTTCAGCGCAGCCAGCAGACGTTTGAGAGCAGAGAATAATGCTAATTTCTTCAAGATTCTGATAGCTTATTTTATGTACTTGACAGCTTAACCAAATTTAGCTGGGTGGCTAATACTATTTTTCTGTAGTTTGACAAACTCTTAAACTTTTACATTACAGGGACTGTCTGGGTTTACTTGGTTGAAAACTTTTTCAAAAGCATCAGAATAAAACTTTCTCAGGGGAAGTAGTATTACAGTCCAGCTAAATCCATTTAATTGGATTCCAACAAGAGGAAAACTTTGGTGAACTTTCTCCTGACAGTAAAAAAAAAAATTGCGTGTTGAGCGTCCCATCCGACATTGTGTGTAAATGACTTATTCCCAGCAAACATCAAGATTTATTTCATGTAGTTGGTTGTTTAGGCACTGATCCCAGTTGTCATTTATTTTTGGTGTATGCATTTAGTGTTTGTCTCAGATCTGTGAAAGGTATTGAGCATTGGTCTTCGGGGTCAATATGAGCCCACATTGAAATCTGAAAAAAAAAAAAAAAAAAAAAAAAAAAGAAGAAGAAGAAAAAACCCAGCATAAATCTGAAAATTTTACACAGAAATGAAGGCCTAGTAATGGAGCATGAATGCAATGTTTAATGAAAAAAAAAAATCAAATATTTTATATACAAACTAATGGTGTAGTTGAGGAATTGTGTGGTATATGGATACAAAAGTACTTTATATCTCCAAAAACACAGCATTAATGAATAGGTGAGAAGTAAACAAAAAAAATGATATATTGGTTCTGTAGGATAATGTTGCTTTGGCCAATTAGCTATTAACATTATTAATAAAAATTAGTGCCGTCAAACGATTAAAATATTTAATCGCGATTAATCACATTAATGTCATAGTTAACTCGCGATTAATCGCACATTTTTATCTATTCTAAATGTCTTTTGATTTCTTTTTGTTACATTATTTTTTTCTCATTTTAATGCTCTTGTCAACATGGAAAAGTGGATCGGCTTTTAGTGCAAATGTTTTTTTTTATTATTATTAATATTGAAAATAACATTGGAATAGTGTTCAATTTCACACCAACATATATAAATAATCTCTCACACAATGCAACACTGTCTATCAATAAAAGGGTGAAAGAAATACTGACGAGGTCCTGATATTGACGAGGGGGGCGGAGAATTCGCATCAGCTGTGTGTGTGTGTGTGCGCGCTTGGCCATCAAGTGGTGTTTCAGACTGGACGTGCTGCGATGATGATCGCTCAGTTCACAACGACAAAACACACAGATCCCTTGGTCTTGTCAATGGAACCATTTGGCAACTTTTTAGAAGTAAACTTTTCATTCAGAATCTTAGAGCATCCATTTCAGCATCTCGCGCTCGTCATCCACTCAAAACGTAACTATTTGGCCGGCCGAAACGTGTGTGCGGCACAAAACGTCCTTGCGCTGCGCTCTGAAAGCCATTAATTTCAATGGCTTGCACCGCGCGAGGACGTTTTGTAGCTTCTTCGACCAAAGCGCAAGCGGATCTAGAGCGTAAACAAAACAGGCACGCCGCAAACACACGTTTCGGCTTGTGAGCCGGCTATGAGTGGATGACGAGCGCAAGACGCCAAAATGGACCAGGACGCATGCCGTGTCCTGTTGCAAAAGCATGTGAAAACTACAAAGTTTGCTAGGGAAAAAAGACCATTAATCGCGCGATAAAAAAAATTAACGCCGTAAAATGGGTTTGCGTTAACGCCGTTAATAACGCGTTAAACTGACCGCCCTAATAGAAATGTTACATCTTTACGGTTAGTATTAAAATTAACATCTATTATCAATTTAATTAGCACCTTAAAATCTTACCGTATTGCCCGGTGACAAAGCAGCCTTCCCAGGAAACAGTCCAGGAACCTTATCCAGCTCTGCCATTAGTTTAGCAAGCTACAAGGGGAGGGAACAATTCTGTTAAAACTGGATTCGCACTCCAATCAGAATTGAATTTTAACTTCAAGCACATAAATGCAAATGAGTAGGCTATCTAGGGCTGGACAACCATTTCATGAATGGAAAGTTATGGAAAATAAGTTGACTTGCTCACCATCGCTTTATTTTCTTTAATGTTCAGCGCTCTCTTCATCAGGAAGTTGTCACTCTCAGGGTCAGACTCGGGGACTTTGGCTTCAGGTTTGGGTTTGGACTCGGGGGTCACTGGCTTCGATGGACTGGCCCGTTTGTTGGGGAACTTCATGGCTACTCGGAGTGTGAACGATTTGCGAGTTTTCCTGGGAGGCGAACAAGTTTCAGAGTCTGAGTCCATTTTCTGAAAGGAAATGCATAAATATGTCAAAAGCCATTTTATAAAGCAACGACTACAGACATAAAAATGATTTTCTGTCATTACAAACCATTTCGGTCATGCCATCGTTCAGGTCACTCTCAAAACCACTGCATGCGTCCTCTTCCTCGGTCGCAGGTAGAACTTTAAACACTTTCTCGATCTGAGTCGAGCTTCTCGTCTGTCTCGGTCTCTTCTAGAAGAACGTAAAAAGACAACACTTATCATGGGTCCGCTGAAAGACACTTGGAGGTCAATTTCATGTTAAAGTTAGTGTCATACCGAGTTCCCAAAACCATCAGATCCAAAACTGTCACAGCTGTCGTCCGAGGAGGAGGTTTCCATCGGGACCACAGCAGTGCTCCTGTAACTGCGCAGGTTCATTCTGGTGGAGGGCGGAGATGCCTGCAGCCTCTGGACAGGGGTTAAGCAGAACATTAATGAAGAATAAGAGCAAATACTCGAAATCCAGCACAGCTCTGACTGGTTTTTAGTAGAGATCAAAGTGTCAGATGTTCTACTTAGAGAGGGCCTGTTCATATTCTATTATTATACTGAACGTATGGCTTTAAATTGTGTAAGAAATAGAAATAGTGTGAAGTAAAAGTGAAGCCAGCTCTGTTCAAACGTCATCGGTGTCCGGAGGGCGTGAACATAACTTTAAACTCTTTAAATTGACTGCATTTCTTTTTATGCAAATTATTATTACTATTTTTTTACAAGGACGATCGAAAAGTTAAATGTAAACCGTTGCAGACGCTTTCAACTTAAATAGTTCATAAAAGAGGGTTTTTTGTTGTTGTTTGTTTAATAATTTTAACTTTCTACCAAGTTATAATGTTTTCCTGAACTTAGGGCGACCCCTATCCCCAAGTTAAACAAGTCTACACGTTTAAAACAGCAAACAATACTTACAAACACAACCACGCTCTCGAATATAACGTTACGTCCCAAACAAACACAGATATAAAAAGGGCAATCTTTTTAACTGGCAACGTTAGTTTAATCCTTTTATATCGCTGAAAAGAACTACAAAAGCCACATTCCTTCACAAAAAACACTTTCAGGTCAATAGAAAAGAAAAGCTGTTTTATTTAACAGTACCTTGGAGCGCATTATTGCAGTTCTGTGTGTAAGCTTGTGTGCAGGAGTCCTCCGTGAGCGCGAGTGTGTCTCTGTCCTGCCTGCAGTGTTTGGACTGGAAGTTTGGCGGGTAAATGTTGAAGAGGCGCGAGTCTCTGCCGCGCCACTCCAGAGTCCTGGAAGGTGTGTAAAACTAATAATAAACTAACCCATTCGAAAAGCTTGCAAATTCAAGAACTGTATTATCCGTTTAATTAAGAGTTCAGTATTAACTTGATGATACAATTGCATTAGAAGTCTGGGGTTATTTAAATGAAGGTGAATAAAATTATGTCTATTTGGAATTCCATCCGCTTCCAGGATCTTTAGCTGTGGCGCCAAACCTCAGAGCTCATTTGCATAAGGACACATAAATCGCGCGAAATGCAGACTAAATAAAACAAAACAAACAAAGTGTTGGTTTAAATTGTATATTTTATTATTATCTTATAAATGGATAACTTTTGAAATCCCAACAATATAATAATAAATAAATCTTTAATATCATTTAAAAGAAATAATCCTCCATAATAAAATATCACAATTTAATATATAACCACATTTAATATATAACCTGACAATATCAAACATAGAACATGTCCTCAGTTATTATGATCATAATTGAAGTATTCAGCATAGTTTCAATACAAAAAAAAAAGGAAACAAAATATATAATTCAAGTTTAAGCCTTAAGGGAGTATCAACTTTTAAAAAAGCTAAGAAAATGGTCCCTTTTCAGGAACAGCATTATAATTCATGATATTAAGATCATTATACCCATTTCATGGTGAACTTTTGCCCTCAATCAATGTCAATTTCAAAAGATTCTTTTATTTACAATACACATTCCCACACTTTCACAGACTAAATGCATGTTTGAGCTGTTTCAATTAAAGGCAACTTGCACTGACGTATCTTAAAATATGTCAGTGCCATTGTTTTGTCTCAAGATGCACACAAGTAATGTTTTTTCTAAGGCATGCTTATAAAAGCTACTAAAATGCCCCATTTGAACTAAGGCATAATCCTGGTTTAATCTAAGCCCTGTCTGTGCACAACTAGATTTAAGTGCTTTCTTTGGTTAAAACCAGCTCCCCGTTCAGCCCATACTGTGAATCAAACTTGATTCATTACCCCTTCTACCAGAATAAACGCTCAACTTCGTCCACGCCCCCCTCCCCTGCCTCCTCTCCGTGGCCGGCTTCTGGCCTGCCTTCCTTCCTGATGTTTATTTTTCCTGTTTATTAGACTTCTTTCTTTCTACTTAATCCAATCATCATCACCGGCCTCTTCAGATGCCTCTTTCTGCTTCACCACTTCAGTGACGATTGACATCCCCGGTATTGGCCGTTGGTGGTTGGATGGAGTTGTGTACGAGCTGTTTCGTGGCCGCCCAGCCTGTTGGAAACCTCTGGATCCTCTCTGTGCATCTGATTAAACCTTCCTGGTTCTCCGTCTCCTCGTCCTCCTCCAGTGATCTTAATCGTGTGGTCGTAGAAGGTTTTTTCTGTTGTAGTTGTGTTTAGCTCCGGCGCTAGGGGGCGCTCTCGCTCGGAGGCGCTCTCAGACGTCGTGCTGGACGGGCTGCTGCCCTTCGACCCCAGGTGGATGTTGGAGAGTTTGACTGAAAGAGTGGGAGAGGAACTCCGCGAGTCGTTCCATTGGTGTGCGAGGGCTGCGATTGGGCGACTTCCTCAACGGCGGGCATACGATGATTGGTTGGAGATGACTGACAGGAACTGAGGTAGGGTTATCTTGCCTGTGGACTCCTGGGTAGCTTGTTCTCTCCTCTGCTTCATTCTCAGGTTGTAAATCCATCTGGGATCAACACCTGATTGAGAAACACAAAAACAATCATTCAATTTTATTTTATAATTGTACAAAGTAGTTACACAATAAGGCCTTAAAGGATTAGTTCACTTCAGAATTAAAATTTCCTGATAATTTACTTATGGACTTCAATGGGTTGAAAGGTTGAAAGGTCAAGCGTGATGTAGGCGGAAGTACAGTACAGACCTAGTGTTTACAAAGCGAAAGTGCAAATACTAAGTCAAACGCCATTTACACAAAAAAAGGTAAAACAAAGATGTCGGACGGTTTTGAAGATGGAGGAGATTTTCGCCCTACCCTACATTTTTAAGCCGGAACACACGTGACCTTTAAACGTGATTATGTAATACGTGGCATATCACAGAGCTGAGAGCTCAAGATGATCATTTGTGGTTAAAGGGATACTTCAGGATTTAGCATTAAGCTTTGTATTAGTAGAAAACCTGTAGTATTTTCAAATTACCGTGCTTTCCACCCTCATATCCCCCTGAGACGAGAGATTTATGGATTTTTTGTCTGGAAAAAATCCTCTGATGAAGCAAAAATCGTCATTTTGCATCATCGGAGGATGTTTTGTCCAGAGGCTAAAGACTACAGTCAGTAGTAGGGTCTGTCCCGCATGTTCTCAACCCGCCCATAGAGGGTGATGGGATCTCACTCACAGAATGAACACATAGTGTCGGCCATCTTTGTTTGGAAGCTAAGCTAGCAGGCTCTTCTTCTGTGGAGAAAGCCGAGTTACCATCCACTTTTTCCCGCACATGTCCGGCCGTCGATGTCCGGGATTTAGCTGCAGTCGCCATTCATTGTTTACATGCACACCCCTTTTGTTTCAATCTAACTGAATTCATTCCGATTGGTGAATCTGAATGTAGTGTTTACATGAACGCTAAACAAGTGATCGGTTGATATGCATTTTAACATTGCTAAGAAAACTCCCGCTCCTCCGTGAGAGATACGAGACTGGTGCGTCTCACAGGTGTGGCTCATCGGTAATCACGCCACCGGCCTCGTGCCGTTCTCCTGCGGCCCTCACTCGTCCCGCTCGCCACACTAAACATGATGAATGGCGACTGTTGAACGCAAAAGCCGAATCCCGGACATTTTGGGCGATCTCAAAACACATTTTCAGGCAGACTCATCACAGAGATTCACTAGTAGCCTAGACTTGTTGTTTAACGACTGCGCTCTGTTACCGGTAGGCGTGGCCTCCTGAGGCAGCGAAGCAAGTGCATTCTGGGAGTTGTTGTCTTTCATCCACATGAACCAAAAATACATTTTCTGGTTTTTCTCAGTCTAGAAAGCTCCAAATTCAAAAATAATTTCACATTTCTTCTACATAAATGACCCATTTTAAACACACATTCATCTTTCCAGAGGTGATGTATCCCTTTAAGAAGTATATAAATGTTAATTTTTTAAAGCAAATGACCAATCATTTTGCTAAATAAGAACCTTATTCCTCAGCTGGGATCATGTAGAGTATTTTTTTGTCTTGTAACGTAAGTGTAGAGTCTTTGAAGCTGCACTGAAACTGCAATTTGGACCTTCAAACCATTGAAGTCCCCATTGAAGTCACTATACAGTGAAAAATCCTGGAATGTTTTCCTCAAAAACCTTCATTTCTTTCCGACTGAAGAAATAAAGACATAAATATCTTGGATGATGTGGAGGTGAGTGAATCATCAAGATATTTTAATTCTGAAGTGAACTAATCCTTTAAAAACAGATTGCTAAAAAGAAATGAAATCTCAGGAGATCAAACTAAAGCTGGTTTATTTTCTATTCATTTTAAGTGGGGTTTGCATTTTTTTGCAACCAAATAAAATCTTAAAAATCCAAATAAAACTAAAATAGATAAATACATATAACTTGGGCAGGTTAAGTTGCAGGATTTTTCCAAAATGAAGCATTTACTTGGATGTCACGAGTAAGTTACTTGACGAAAAGTTACAGTAAAAATGACCGATTTTACTGTAAATTTGGTACCACGGTTGAATGGCTGAATGCGACAAATACAGTCAACAATTTGTGTAAACGGTTATTTTTTACTTGAATTAATCTAGGAATTATACTGAAATAGTTATCCAATATAACACATTTTAATATGACTAAAAAAAAAACAAAAAAAACATTTTAATATGACTCTCTGTGAATCAGTGAATAAGCATTACCCGAGTTGGACCTGCTTCTGTTGTAACCTTCCCTGAGGCTCGCGGCCGTCTCGATGAGCAGCTCTACTGGTTTGATCACGTCTCTCCCGCTGTCGGGACTCCACCGCAGTGTGTGCACATGTCTCGTGCACTTCGGAGATCTCACGTTACCCTATCAGGAAACAAGGCACCAGTTGAAAACAGTCTCATGCCCCATTATAACCACATCTGTAATTTCTCAAGACATACTGAATATTTATAAGCTATTCAGCAAGTTGCACATAAGCAGTTTCTTGAAACAGGTTATACTATTTATGTAGCTAAACTGACAGACATCACATCAGTTATCAACCTGAAAGTACTGTCTAAAATAACAGAAATATCCAGTTAGATGTTACATATCCACATAAAATTAAAATCGGCCATTTAATTTGTTAGTATGCATTGCTACCTTTGTGGAAAAACAAGAGCGTTTAATTGTATTGTATGTGCACTTGTTAAAAGTATATTTTTTAACAACTGTATTTACTTACTGTACAAAAAAATCCACTTTTCATGAGAGCACATGCCTATATTTCATGCCTATATAATAAAAAAGTCTTGCAGTAAAGCACATTTTAAATTCAGTAGTTTCAATGATAAATGTCATGCTTTAAAGAAGTGCACTGATTGTTGACTAACATACTAAAGCACATGTAAAGTACTTGATATTAATTTTAACTGTAGTGTCATTCAATATTACAATTAACGTTAATATATTTTAAATGCACTAAATTACAACTTTATCATTACAAATGTGTAATTAAAGACACATATTTATGATTTATTACTATAACACATTTTTGTATCTAATTGCATTAATAAGTAATTATTATTTCTCTAATAAGTACTCTTTTAAAGTAAGCTAAAGTAAACAGTACTTCTTTTTTACAATGCTATTATTGTACACATTATTCCAAAGTAAAATAATGTTAGTCTTTGGAATCTTTTATCAAAACTTTATAGAATATGCAGTTCCACTATATATATATATATATATATATTAGGGCTGTCAACAATTAATCTCAATTAATCGCATCCAAAATAAAAGTTTTTGTTTACATAATATATGTGGGTGCACTGTGTATAATTATTTTATATATATATAAATACACACACATGCTTGTATATATTTAAGAAATATTTTCATGTATATACTGTATATAGATTTATATATAATTTATATTATATATAAATATTTTATATATAAATAATTTTGTTTTCTTAAATATAGATGCATGTGTGTGTATTTATATATATACAAAATAATTATACACAGTGTACCCACATATATTATGTAAACACGAACTTTTATTTTGGATGTGATATATCGCACACTTCAATCTCACTACATTCACAATTTCTCTCAGTTCAAAATTATAAATCTAATCGCTTAGAAAAGTAGTCATATTTTAAGTTCTTCTCATTCTGAAGTTTTAGGGTTGAGTTCAGGGTTAGTGCCTTGTAATGAATGTAATAAGTAGATAGTGTGCACTGTACATGCAGAACAGGACTGTAAAATATAGTTTTAGTCTTTTGGATAGAACTTACCTCATAGTTTACTATGCAGTCAACAGATTGAGTGCCAGATATTCCGACTATCCATTTATCCATGACAAACGGAGGCTGCAGAGTAATTTAGATTTTAAAGCACATCACAACAGAGGCTGAAAGGCATCATAACACGCATCAGATCTTCACTCTAATCATGACACTTTTAAGACTTGTGTTGGTGGAGTAAACATAGTTGTGAGGTAGAATTATGACCTCATCTCGTGGATCCCTCAAAACACAGTGGAAATCTAATGGAGACATCATTTACAGTGATATATGGCATTTCGTACCTTGGTCATCTTTAATACATCTACATCTGGTCTGTTGGCGTTAAAGGTCACGTCTTTGATATATGCTATCGCCACCTCATCCCCATCAAGCTCCATGTACATTTTCCATTTGCAGTCCTGCAGAGGTCAGAAAGACAGAGCGACACACAGATGAGAAAAATGTGTGTAGGATGAGGTTAAAGTGAAGGTAAATGTCGGCATAGATATAATGCAGGTTTTTAACAAACAGTTTTAGCTGTATGAGGGTGATATAACAACAGCACAACCTAGAGGACGACAATGGGAATTGAGAACACACACTACCTGCACACTTCAGTGTCACTACAATTTCTCTCAGCACAAAATGATAAATCTAAACGCTTAGAAAAGTCTTATTTTAATTTCTTCTCATTCTGAAGGAATTTGCAGTGTTTTTTTTCCAATAATAAACATGTGGGTGGTCGCCAGGGCGTTGCTAAGGTAAGTGTTTTTAATGCATTGCTTTGTGGATTCTAATGTGTTTTGGCTACTCTCAGGTCATCTATATGATATTCTGGGGCTGGTTGCATAAACTGCTTAGACGAATCTTAAGTTAGCCATCTATTTTTGTTCTTCAAGACTGGTCCTAACTTTTTAAAGTCAGTCACATAAAAAGGTAGTTCAGTCTAATAAAAAAGTAAGATGGCTAATTCCTTGTGTCAAATTAGTTCTTAAGACAGTTTTAACATAGTGGAAAAGTTGGCCTCTGGTCTCTAGATATCTAGACTCCCTTCAAGTCTCTATCTTTTTTTGTTTTAGACATTTTTTGCTAAATTAAAGGGATAGTTCATCCGAAAATGAAAATTCTGTCATTAATTCCTCATCGCCATGTTGTTCCAAACCTGTAAGACTTTAATTCATTTTGGGAACACAAATGAAGATAGTTTTAAATAAATTTGAGAGATTTCTGTCCCTCCATTGACAGCTACGCAACTACCACTTTGACGCTTCAAAAAGTTCATAAAGAAATCGTAAAACTAATCCATATGAATTAAACGGTTTAGTCCAAACAATCTGAAGAGACTTGATCACTTTATATGATGAATTTAGGCTTTTATTGACATATAAACTTTGATCAGCGAAAATAAACAGAAGCTCAACCGGACCTTCTTGACGTTTGAGAACAAACTTATTGCAGAAGCTCAAACTTGATGCGAAACACGAGAATGAACCTCATTGGTTCTTACTGAAGCTCAAACGTGATGCGTAACACGAGAATGAACCTCATTGGTTCTTGCTGAAGCTCAAACGTGATGCGTAACACAAGAATGAACCTCATTGGTTCTTGCTGAAGCTCAAACGTGATGCGTAACACGAGAATGAACCTCATTGGTTCTTACTGAAGCTCAAACGTGATGCGTAACACGAGAATGAACCTCATTGGTTCTTACTGAAGCTCAAACGTGATGCGTAACACAAGAATGAACCTCATTGGCCCTTGCTGAAGCTCAAACGTGATGCGCAACACGAGAATGAACCTCATTGGTTCTTACTGAAGCTCAAACGTGATGCGTAACACAAGAATGAACCTCATTGGCCCTTGCTGAAGCTCAAACGTGATGCGCAACACGAGAATGATCCTCATTGGTTCTTGCAGAAGCTCAAACGCGCTGCGTACATTTTCAATATGCTTTTATTTGTATTTGTGCAGATATTGTGTTTAAAATTATTTAATTTTTATTTTAAAAAACTCCTGCAGATACCCAATAAACAAGGATGAAACTTGTGTGCACGTGTCCACCGTCTTGACTTTTGACGTTTCAATAGGACAGCTGATGAATGCCTATAAAATAAGCCTGAGAATGAATCACTGAATGTGAGTATTCATTCACACACACACACACACACGCGCGCGTGTTTCTGAGACAGAATGATGTGACGACTAAAGCTACGAGATATCAGAGGGCAGAGAAGCGAACGTGTTCGTTTCTCAGGCATAACAAGAGCGAGGCACCTTAACATCCATTCTCTTTCACATTAGCAATGGAGATGAGACCCCTCACAGAGAGCCCACGCGAGACACGGCTGAGCCGAGGTAATGATCCGTCAGATCCGCAGAGGTCAAAGGGAACAGCTTAAAACATGTGGCCGTTCACACTACACACACTTGCACGTCGTTTGATAGAGCATCCTCATGCCAGTGTAACTGGTCTGTTGTCCCTTCTGCGTTATGCATTCATAAAACCTGTATAATGTATTTAAGTCTGAGCCTAAAGTATTATTAGACAATATTCAGGATAATACACTTTATCTCTTTTTTTTTTGCATTGCATTGCATCTATTATGTCATTCCTCAACATTTACAGATTGGCATTCTGTTTAAGCGTAACCTGTGGAATGATAATTTTGTCCTTTGTAAACATTTATCCCTCAAATATTCTGTTGTTCTGTCATAGTAGTTTTTTATTCCGAAACTAAACGTGCTTAAACAGAATGCAAATTCGTAAATGTTGTGGAGTCATTCATTCCTACAAATATAAATGAATATATTTGTGGATCTTAATATCAGCCATATATATTATTTTTAAGAATATTTAAAAGCACAGTGTATAGGAAAACATATATGCTTTGCAAAAACAAAAGTTTTACTGTTCAGACAATCTGATTTGTTGAAACTGTTCTATTTACACTAGAACACATAAATGTCTCTCCGCAAAATGAAAATAAATTTGCGCTATATGAAAATTGAACGTCAACAAAAGCAACAGATAAGCGCTGTATTTTATTTATGACAAGCTAAATTACAAGATCAAAGACAGCAATGAGAGAGAGAGCAGCATCAGCACCGAAAAAATCCAAATATTTAGTCCTGGTTTGCTTAGCTTTCACATTGGCATTTTAACACCGAACCTAAAGATACCAAACCTAAAGGCGTAGGGATATATTCACAACCTGATTGGTCTGCTTTTATGCCGTTTATTTCGCGACGGAATTTACTGAACATCCAAAACAGTGCTGCGTTCTGGGTTAAATGCACTCGCTGTATGTGCGTAGCCTACATATGATGCTATTTTGACCAGCCGAGAACTCGTGAAGAGCTTAAAAACTGATTAAAGGAGCCAAAACAGCGTCAGGAATCCCTCCGTCACACACAAATGAAGATCTGCTGTGAGGAGACACGGTTCTCACGCCTGTACTGAACTCTGATTGGCAACATCACGACTATGATGAGAAAAACAGGTGTGCTTGAGCATTCGGCCCTTTTTAGGGTCGCGTCTTGTGACATCATGTCCTGTTTTTGGTTCGTTTAATGTTATGTCTTTGGTCCGTGTTACGTTCATATTTCATGCATACCACACCAGAGTTTGTAGAGTTTGGAAGTGGAGCGAGATCCATCTTTTCAGAATCTTGGTCCGCTTGTTTGGTGTCACCAGGGTTCAGATGGCAGCATTCAGTGGTTTTAATCCAACCAAACATTCCAAGCATGAACACACCCTAACTGTGTGCTCAATCGGTGAGCTCAATCGGTGAGAAGTCCTCCACTATAACCAATGGGATGTAGAAGTCCTCCGCCATAACCAATGGGGATGTAGAAGTCCTTCGCTATAACCAATGGGGATGTAGAAGTCCTCCGCCATAACCAATGGGGATGTAGAAGTCCTCCGCTATAACCAATGGGGATGTAGAAGTCCTCCGCTGTAACCAATGGGGATGTAGAAGTCCTCCGCTATAACCAATGGGGATGTAGAAGTCCTCCGCCATAACCAATAGGGATGTAGAAGTCCTCCGCTATAACCAATGGGGATGTAGAAGTCCTCCGCCATAACCAATAGGGATGTAGAAGTCCTCCGCTATAACCAATGGGGATGTAGATGTCCTCCGCTATAACCAATGGGGATGTAGAAGTCCTCCGCTATAACCAATGGGCATGTAGAAGTCCTCCGCTATAACCAATGGGGATGTAGAAGTCCTCCGCTATAACCAATGGGGATGTAGAAGTCCTCCGCCATAACCAATGGGGATGTAGAAGTCCTCCGCTATAACCAATGGGGATGTAGAAGTCCTCCGCTATAACCAATGGGGATGTAGAAGTCCTCCGCTATAACCAATGGGGATGTAGACGTCCTCCACTATAACCAATCGGGATGTAGAAGTCCTCCGCTATAACCAATGGGGATGTAGAAGTCCTCCGCTATAACCAATGGGGATGTAGAAGTCCTTCGCTATAACCAATCGGGATGTAGAAGCCCTCCACTATAACCAATGGGGATGTAGAAGTCCTCCGCCATAACCAATGGGCATGTAGAAGTCCTCCGCTATAACCAATGGGGATGTAGAAGTCCTCCGCTATAACCAATGGGGATGTAGAAGTCCTCCGCCATAACCAATGGGGATGTAGAAGTCCTCCGCTATAACCAATGGGGATGTAGAAGTCCTCCGCTATAACCAATGGGGATGTAGAAGTCCTCCGCTATAACCAATGGGGATGTAGAAGTCCTCCGCTATAACCAATGGGGATGTAGACGTCCTCCACTATAACCAATCGGGATGTAGAAGTCCTCCGCTATAACCAATGGGATGTAGAAGTCCTCCGCTATAACCAATGGGGATGTAGAAGTCCTTCGCTATAACCAATCGGGATGTAGAAGCCCTCCACTATAACCAATGGGGATGTAGAAGTCCTTCGCTATAACCAATCGGGATGTAGAAGCCCTCCACTATAACCAATGGGGATGTAGAAGTCCTCTGCTTGAGAGGAGCGTAGTTCTGGTCCTGGTTCTGACCACATCAGATCCCAAGCAAAATGGAGGAGAGGTTGATCATGTGAATTTGATGAGAAGGCGTGCAACACCATTTATAGGCAACATTTTCACGCTAGAACGCTTGTTTTTCAGCGGGAATGCAATTAATTTCCTCAAACAACACAGATTTGACCAATTGCATTAAGGCAACACAGACTCCTTGCCACTGGCAGCACAGAGAGACAGCCGGCCAAAAGGAAACCCCGTTAACCCCTTCCTGACCAATCATCTTTCATTTCAACGCTTCATTATTGGCAAGTGGAGACACATGCTATATATAACCCTGTTACACAAGCAGGAACATGCAACCGTGAGCGCGTGCCGGCTTGTTTTTTTTTTGGACGGGTCTTAAAGGCGTCCAGTAACAAGTCGACCGAGTGCTGACCAAGCGTTTGCCAAACGTTTTCCCAGCCTAATAGCAGCAGCAGAAACAATGCGCGGTAATGACCGCCAGCGTGGTAAGCGTCTAATGACACCTCATACATAATTCAGCACCTTTCCGGCGACTAAGCCCTGATATCCTCATTAACAGAAACACTCTGTGCTGTCAGATGGGCAAAGCACAATCGTAGGGTCTCATTTAGGCTTTGAGAAGTGCAGCTGGTACCACGACACCGCCAGAAAAGAGAGGGAGAGAGAAAGAGAGAGAGAAGGAGAGAGGGAGGGAAAGAGAGCGAGAGAGAGACGAGCGAAAAAAGGCATAAAAAAAAAAAACTCGAGCAAAGCGGGTTTGTTTTATTTAGTGCAAAAAAAACCTTGCAGTTTGTAAAAACAAGGCTGACACGGAGGCTGACACCAGGCAGGGGAAAATAATTAGCTCTCATTTTCTCAGACTCCTGTTTCCTTCTTCCCGCTGAGCTTCCTCCCAACCAAACCACCACATGTCAGGAGAAATAGGAGGCAATTAGCGGCCCCGCTTCAGCCCCGCCGCACGCGTTGAAAGGGGACTATTTATGATGGGACAATGAACAGCTGAAAGATTAAATAACATTTGCCTTTTAAAAAGAAAATGACTTCTGGCTAAATTTTTGATTAAATTCAAACGGAAAGTGAAGACGCAGTCGCTCTCCTGTGTCAGGAGCCCAAACAAAGGCTCGCCGGCGAGAGGGGGTGGATGGATGCTACGCCTGGCTTTACACCAGAAATCATTCATCTCTTGCGGCCTCTTTTAAGTGAACCAAAAAGAGGAACCAAAACAAGAGGCTTGGGAACGGCAAATGCGTTCAGCGAGACGGTGGTCAGTCTTCGGAGGAGGGCGATAACAGGCGTCTTTTACTTGAGGAAGACAACTTCAAATCAAGGAGCGCCGCAATTGTGAGACAAAAAGTCTCAGTTATGACAAGGCATCACATCGGCAACAAAAGCTCCCTGTCAACACAGGAAACGATGCGCAGACGGTGATGCGAAAATAATGACAGCAAATCACAAGCGTTTCATACATTAAAGAGAACCGTGAGGAAACGCCACATTTGTGTTTCTCCGATATTCGGATTGTCGATGAGAGGAATGCAATCACTTTTTTAAGTGAACAATGACAAGGAAAACTCTTTTAAAAAAGATTATTAGAAATGAAATCATCTTGGTAACATTTCCAAGAAAAGCCAATTCGAAGTGTGGTGTGATCGTAATTTGTCTAGAATCCATGCGAGTGTCTGCATTTTAATCATCATTTTTTTAGAAGTTTTTAAATATATATTACATTAAACGAAAAGTTTTTTGCCTCACCGAATGACATTTTACATCCCGAACTAACCATGCATTGTCATTAAACGTTAATAATTTATATGTATTTATTTATTAGTGCTGTCAAACGATTAAAATATTTAATCGCAATTAATCGCATTAATGTCATAGTTAACTCGCGATTAATCGCACATTTTTATCTATTCTAAATGTCTATTGATTTATTTTTGTCCCATTGTTTTTTTCTCATTTTAATGCTCTTATCAACATGGAAAAGTGGATCGGCTTGCTTTGTGCAAATGTTTTTTTTATTGAAAACAACATTGGCATATACTGTGTTTAAATTCACACTAGAATTCTCACTTGGAGCAAATAATCTCTCACACCATGTAACACTGTCCATCAATAAAATGGTGAAAGAAATACTGACGAGGTCCTGATATTGACGAGGGGGGCGGAGAATTCGCATCAGCTGTGTGTGTGTTTGTGTGTGCTTGGCCATCATCACGCAGTATTTCAGACTGGACGTGCTTCGATGATGATCGCTCAGTTCACAACGACAAAACACACTGATCACTTTGGTCTCGTCAATGGAACCATTTGGCAACTTTTTAAAGTAAACTTTCCATTCAGAATCTTATTGGCATCCGAAACGTAACGTTAACCCACTATTTGACCAGCTCGCAAGCCCAAACGAGTGTGTGCGGCGTGCCTGTGGTTTTGTTTCCGTTCTAGCAAGATCCGCTTGCGCTTTGGTTGACGATGAAACAAAACGTCCTCGCGCGGCGCAAGCCATTGAAATTAATGGGTTTCATAGCGCAGCGCGCGCATGCCGCGTCCTGTTGCAAAAGCATGTGAAAGAAAACTACAAAGTTTGCTAGGACAAAAAGACTGTTAATCGCGCGATAAAAAAATGAACGCTGTTAAAATGGGTTTGCGTTAACGCCGTTAATAACGCGTTTAACTGACAGCCCTAGTATTTATATATTACCTTTATTGACCCTGACACATAGGGTCTGCGGGGTCCTCTCTATGATATCATTTCCTGTTTTAGTTTTTTTTCTGCATACCTCTGTTGGTATGGAAGCTTGTTTCCGCCATAAAATGAAAAATAAAAAGGTAATTTGTGACTTTTTATCTCACAATTCTGACTATATTTCTCAGAATTGCGAGATATAAAGTCAGAATTGCAAGATATAAAGTCGCAATTGCGAGATATAGTCACAATTGCGAGATATAAAGTCACAATTGCGAGATATAAAGTCACAATTGTGAGATATAAAGTCGCAATTGCGAGATATAAAGTCACAATTGCAAGATATAAAGTCGCAATTGCGAGATATAAAGTCACAATTTTGAGATATAAAGTCGCAATTGTGAGATATAAAGTCACAATTGCGAGATATAAAGTCACAATTGCGAGATATAAAGTCGCAATTGCGAGATATAAAGTCACAATTGCGAGATATAAAGTCACAATTGCGAGATATAGAGTCACAATTGCGAGATGTAAAGTCACAATTGTGAGATATAAAGTCACAATTGCGAGATATAAGGTCAGAATTGCGAGATATAAAGTCAGAATTGCGAGATATAAAGTCAGAATTGATAGATATAAAGTCAGAATTGCGAGATATAAAGTCAGAATTGTGAGATTTAAACTATTCTGAGAATTATCCCTTAGAATTGGCCTGATAAGTCGCAATTGCGAGTTTATATCTCACAATTCTGAGAAAAGATGTCAGAATTTCGACATATAAACTCGCAATTATGTGTTATAAAGTCAGAATTGCGAGATGTCAACTCGCAATTGTGAGATAAAAAGTCGCACTTCTGTCTTTTTTTCTCAGAATTGTGACTTTATATCACGCAATTCTGACTTTGGATCTCGCAATTCTGACTTTATAACACGCAATTGTGTGATAAAAAGAAAATTGAGTTTATACTGCAAAAATTCGAAATAAGTATTAATATGGAAATTAAATAGCGTTTTGTAAAAGTTATTTGATTCAATTCATAGTTATAAAAAAAAGTAAGTGTCATGTCAATAGCTGTTTCCAGCCTAAGTTGCAAATTTAACGCAAATATTGCCTTAAACATTAGTGAATAATGCAGCGTTTCCATCTCACGTGTGTCACTTCCTGGGAAATTTGGCGCAAAATATCTGTAATAATAAAAATGGAAGTTGCTGCAGTCTGGGAAACCACTGTGGCTTTTTCCCCTTCATAATAATTGACTTGCGTCTCAGAGCGCGAAGACGAAACGCAATAAACGCTGTCATGTTCTCTCGCGTTCGTTTGCCTGGTGTTTGGGAACGCATTCGCCTCTGGGAATTAAACCACATCACTCTGATGACAGACTTTGGCTCAGGCGTTTCAGAATAATCAAGCCAACATTTGAGAGGCGGTGCGATGAAACTGATCCACTGGTGACACAATCACATCCACTGTTGAGGCAAAGTCACAGGATTTTTTTGTTATGTATCCAGGGATTTATTTCTTCAAATGTCTTCCCATTAGAGTTCATGCGCATGTCTTATTATCGCATAAAATAATACTTTTTTGTGTGTATTTTCAGAATTTATGTTCATCTTCTTGTTTTTTATTTATGCGATAACCCAAAATACACATGAAAATAGGTGGATGGAAACAGATATATGCACATATGATTTCCACCAAACAGCCTACACACACAAGCCAACACCTAAAACTGGGCTAGTGTATTTGGGCTAGTGGTGTGTTTTAACATAATTTTTTGTGTATTTGTCAAGCACAATGAGACGCGAAAAAGGAATCGATTCGGTGTTAGCCCGCTATCTGAAACCTGCCTCTGTGTGTGTGTGCGCACTTCAGGTGTGTGTGCACAGATGAAAAACGCACGATCGACTTCTCTTTAGCCTCTTCTTGTGCTTGAATGGTTTAAAATCGCTCAAATGTGTAAGCCGTTGACGAAAAACATAAAAACGTAGCAATTAATCCATGAACCACATGCGTACCGAAACGTGGGGCCAGGTCCGCATGGATCACGGATCAACTGCAATCTGTTGCACCCCTATGTAGTGGTGAACAATATTTAAAAAAATTAAAATCTAAGTTGTCACTGACAGAATATATTATGCCAAACTCAGATTAAGGACCTGAGAACCTAAAATGACAAATGGGACACCCTACGGTCTTGTGGAGTTAACAGTAAGTGCATATGAAGTGTGACATTTGGGACAGGGCCTATAAACCTATCAATAACTATGAGGGCTCCTACACATGATATAAAGTGTAGTGATTTACCGTGTTGCCTGTGCCTGCTTTCCAGTGGTATCCAAACACTAACTCCAGATTTACAGTCTTGCTCCACTCCTCGTCCTCTTCTTCAGTGGCCAAACCATCCTAAGAGCGCACACAAGGAAAATTCAAATGAGTGCCGTCAAATGTTTTTATTTACATAATATATGTGTGTGTGTGTATGTGTGTGTATATATATATATGTCTGTGTGTGTGTGTGTGTGTGTGTGTGTGTGTGTATGTGTATGTATATATATATACAGACATGATCATACATACACACACACACATACAGAGTGACATATATATAATATATATAAATATAATATTATATATACACACATATACGTAAACAAAAACGTTTACGTTAGATGCGATTAATCACGATTAATCAATTTGACAGCACTAATATAAATGCATTAGCTGTGTACTGTATAAAAAATCTCAAGTCATTATATATATATTGCACTGGCTTTTTTGAGTTTTACCCTCATAGCTTGTCAATTCAAATCAATTGGGCAAATTAATTGGATAAACCCAGTAAATTCAGTTTAGTTTACTAAAAGCAAAAAAGATTAGGTAACACTTTATTTTAAAGGGATATTTCACGATATAAATACTGTTCGTTTTTCCACACAAACCGCTCGTTTCGTGTCTTAGGCCATCAATGTGTACTTACATTTACGAGTCATTAAATCATGTTTAATTTGGACTTCTCTGTGCATGCTCTTTGAGGTGGTGACCATAGACCTCCATTATATGACTGACAGACAACAACGGTTTGACCTAAAAATATCAAAATTGAAAATACTGCGGAAACAAAGACACCTACATCTTGGATGCCCTTGAGGTAAGATAAAACATACCAAAAATTAATTTCAAAGTGAACTATCCCTTTGAGGTGATGTAGTTATAGTAATAACAGTAAATTATGTATAATTTACAAGTAACTAACTCTAACCCTAACCCTAATTGTAACTCTATAGTAAGTACATGTAGCTAAATAATATTACTCAGTACTTATTTGAGTAAGTACAATGTAACTACCGTCACCTTTTTAAAGTGGTGGATAAGAAAGTATTCAGCGAAAACAGTGTGGCGATCGTTCAAAAATGCAAAATCATGTCAGCTCGATGTGAAAGATGATCTAGAAAGTGAACACATGCCTTGATCAACGGAGGAAAGTGGAACAGACTCAGGTAGTCGTGGGTGAGTTTCTCAATTTCGGTCTGAAAAAGAAAAGATTTGACACAATGTTTAAAACATTACGAGATGGATTTATGCAGTTATGCAGCGCATTGACAATCAGCCAATGACCAGCTGTGTGTGAATGTTGCATAATTATTACCTGTTAATGGACTTTCAGCAGCAAAACAACAATTAATACCATTGTGTATCACTTATGAACGTATAATTCGTGCTCTGGCATATGTCATATACATCTAGAGTAATTAATTCAACAAATCACGCTCTCTATGGAGCGAACATACTAACGCTTTGCAGGATCAGACGTGTGATGTCAGTTAGCAGCGTTTCCCAGAGGAGGAAAAATTATTTCTCAGAGGTCGCTCTTTCAAAGCTTAGCAATATGACAGAATGGAGTTTTCAATTAAACATCAACGCCGTCACGGATATTTCTAAAAAATTTCATTGGGGGGAATAAAATTACGTTCGAGGGATAAATAAATCAATTTTCGAGACATGAAAATTGCTCATATTGTTCAATCGCCTTCATATAGAGATATTTACATATTGAAACCTGTGTGAGATTTCTTGCTTGGTTTCTATAGGCCGATTCACAGTGCATCGACAGACGAGGACCAATGCCGACAGATTACGGCACGTGACTTCTCAGAAACGGCGTTTACGTGAGGGAGAGTATAGCAGTATTCAGACAAAAAGGAGAAACACATAAATGATAAACATGATGTGACGTGATGTGATTTATCCAGACGTGATGTGATTTATCTGTTCAAAATGCGACAAAATCAATCAAAAATCCCAGCCAATCAGAAGAGCGTGGGGGCGGAGTCTCTCTGCAAGCACACTGCATTCGCAATGAAATGGATAAGTACATTATCAAATTCATAAATCTTACACCATTTTAACCTGATTAAAAATACATTCTGAGTGACTGATAAATCTTCATTTGTTCACCTTGAGTTGAAGATGTTCTTTCCTTTCATTTATTTTCAGGATCTGAGGTGAATTAGCCTATTAGTTGTTGCTTTCAGTCTGTTTATAAAAATGATATAGACGCGCCGACGTCACAGTTACGCAGTGGTGGAGGAAGTACTGAATCTCAGTACTTAAGTAAAAGTACAAATACCCAGATAAATATTTACTTTAGTAAAAGTAGAAGTAACACAATGACCACCATACTTAAGTAAAAAGTAAAAAGTACTTTATTTTAAATGTACTTTAAGTATTAAAAGTAAAAGTACTTGCATAACAATTTATTATCTTAATGTCTATTTTCTAATGATTAATAAAACATTTAATTCTAACTCATTCAACCTAATAGCCTACTCCTATAATGATGTTCAATAATGATGGAAAAAAAAATGTCACCATTTCTGAAACAAGCTTGCAATGAGGCAATATCATGCTTATCCTTACTATATGTTAATAACTATGTTTGGCAGTAGACGCGATTCATTTATGGTGTAATTCTGAACCTCTTGGCTTGCCATAATCCTAACCATATTAGACAGGGTGTGTTTCCTATGCACGTAAAAACAAATTTTCGCGTATGAGTTGCATGATAAACACACTGCGTGTGAGACGCATTTAGTTGATGTATCTATGGCAACCAAACGTCACTGGTGAGACAAACGTGCAACGAACGGACGGTCAGATTACGTTTTGGCAGGGGAAAAACTGATCAGAAAATGTAACGAAAATGTAACAGAAGTTGTAGAAATGTAGTGGAGTAGAAAGTAGAATAATTGCTGCAAAATGTAACGAAGTAAAAGTAAAAAGTATGCACTATTTATTGTACTTAAGTAAAGTAAAGATACGTGAAAAATGTACTTAAGTAAAGTAACGAAGTATTTGTACTTCGTTACATTCCACCACTGCAGTTACGTTACGTCACGGCGCTAGCTGGAGGCAAAACAAAGTGAAAACTGGAGGCGGCCAATACAAACCAGCACAGATTCGGCTACATAATAAGGAGCTTCAATTATTGTTACTATTGTTAAAGGTCAGCTTGTTGAGTTGTTTGGTGCAAGAATTGATGAAAAATGAATATGTATATTAAAATCGCACTGTAATGTCACTCTTTACATTGTCGTCGTCTCGGCGTTGGCTCGGCAGAACTGCGGATCGTAAACACAAGTCTTGTACAGGACCATATAGGCATCTAAAGATTTATATGCCCTCAGTTTCTCTTTACGATCGGTTTCTCTATAAGGTAGGTGTAGAAGTCAGGCCACTCAACCGAGGTAACGTAACGTTAATCCTGTCAGATCGTCCATGCATTGAGTGACTAGGTGGCTACAAGTCGGCCAATCTGGTTCCGTCCGTTAAAAATAACTTTTGGAAATATCAATCACGGCCCTGGATACTGTCATTGTTAAAAAACAAGCTAACAATACTTGCTAACTAGCGTTAGTGAAGCGGCCAGAGGGATCGTTCTGCATCCACCTAAGCTCCGCCCACGGAAAAAGTCACAGTGTTTACCAACTGAAAAGGGGTCTATTAAAACTCGCATTAAATTATGTTGGCAAAGTATGTAATTTTTCGCCACTAGAGGGCGTTTACTCAAAACAAAGGCGTAGCTTGATGTTGCGTAATGTTGTCTTCACCTGTGTCCACTCGAATAATGTTATATATTTGGTTGATTGGTCCACCAAAGCGTTTTTCCATGCGCCTAGCGTATGTTTTCAATTGTTTTCAATGGGAGCGCGGCGTTTTTTAAACGCCATGAGCGTAACGAGGCGCTAAGTGTTTTTTTCACGCTGAAGCGCCCGGCGTTTTTTACTGGTCGCCGAGAGTTGAAAAATGTTCAACTTTGGATAAAACGCAGCGCTCATCACTGTCACTTTTTACCCAGCCATCCAATCACAGTGGAGGAGGGGCGGGACTAATACCACACGGACCAACTGTCAACATTCAAACTGCTGCGGATATTCTGTTTCATAGCAACGAAACGTCTCAACAGAAAAAAACGCTATGCTGCAAAAACGCTCTCAAGCGCCCGGTGCACGGCGTCTTCAGCAGAGCGTCTAGCGTTTTCAGCTGGATAAAAACGCTTTGGTGGACACACGGCCTAAATGTTTCTAAGAATGTTTAAATCCAGAGAAGTAAGCAGTTTTAACCAGGACACGAACAAATAATGTATATATATTTCTAACATTTGTAATGGTAAGAGCTGTAATCGTGGAGGACGTAGCGTGGCACCTTCAGATGTATGATGTGTCCTTTGGACGTCACACCCAGATCCCTCATGTCACTCTCAGACAGCAGCAGGAGTCTCTGTCCCGTAATGTGATTCTGCATGAAGACCTCAGCGTACTGTTGAAGCTCTCCATCACCTGCAGCACACACACACACACACACACACACAGTCATCTTTCTATAGCAGGGACTCTGCATCCAATTCTATTGTTTTTATACTTTTATACTGATCTTTTATATCTGTACTTCACATTATAAGAACAATATATGTCATTTGGTAAGTGAACATGATGACTGCATGATAACCAGTGTTTGTGTTAGGGTCAGTTAGATTTGTTTAAAGCTTCAATATGTAATTTTTTTCGCCGTTAGGGGTCGCTAGCCTCTTACAATAACAAAGTCGTAGGTTGATGACGCAACGCATTAAGCGGAATTATAGATCTTGTCGTCAAGCTGATGGATCTAATAATGTTGATGAGTGAATACAGTGATGTTTTTAACATGACTGTGGTGTGAAGCAGGGTGCGATTGCTTATAAGAGACAGATATCAGCGCCACACGGGAGTCCCGCGGATATAAAGTAATAAGGACAACTAATTCTATCGAACTACACGCAAGTGCTTTTTTACTACTCACACAGATCAGTTTATTAGAGGAATGACACTTGAGGCAACGCAGCGCTGCTTCACTCGCTCTAACAGTTTCACTATCACACTAAACTGCATTTGAGTGTGTTGAATGTTGTTAGTTAGGTTGTGTGTTGGCTGTATGAGACTAAGTAAGCTAGATCAACATTAGAATAACATGCAGATCATATTCTAACAACTAAATAACATTGATTAGTTTTATGTACATTTGCTCACTTGTCTAATAAAGTACATGCAACACTCGCGTCTCTGTCAAGTCGAAGTTAGTCGCGACGTGGAGCTCTCGGTATATCCAAAATGATATTGATCCTCGTATTAGTCCTCTTATTGTCTTAAAGTCTGCTTGCTATGGTTCAAAATGTTTGAACAAAACAACAACAGTGTGAGCGTCCTGCTAGGCATAACCCAGTTGTCAACGTCTGTCGCCATGGTTACTATGGCAGTGCGAGCGGAAAACGAGGGTAACGTGGATATGACGTCATTGACTGGCGACTCCTCACCCCGGCTCACACGACCCCGTTTCCTTTGTTAAAATCACAATTTTCTCACGATTTACAAATAGTTTGAAACATTTGGGATATTGTAAGTAATCAACTAAACAAAATATATAACATTGGCCTAGCGGTTTTTGGATATTTTACAGCAAAATTCTTACACAGTGCACCTTTAATGTTTTTAAAAGAAATATCTTATCCACAGATAGGCTGCATTTATTTAAAAACAGTAATATTCTGAAATTTTACTGTTGTTTTCTATGCGAATATGTTGTAACAAAATAATAATTTATTCCTGTGATCAAAGCTGAATTTTCCGCATCATTCCTCCAGTCTTCAGTGTCACATGACCATTCTAATATGATGATTTGATGCTCAAGAAACTAATAAATTATTATCAATGTTGAAGAAGAAGAAGAATCTCACCTTCAAAGATCTGCTTCATCCAGAAATGCTATAAAGACAAAAGATGTTAAAAAAAGAACAAAAATCTGAAATCATCTCGATTGATAAAATACCCACCACATGTTCTTCTGTCCAGGAGTGGATCGCCAGGTTCGGAAGAAGCTGTCGGAGACGGACAGAAGCACACAAACACTCGTCATCATGTTCACTTATCAAATGACATATATATAGAGTGTTCTTATATTGTGAAGTAGAGAGAATAACAACAAGAACTCCATTGAGCAATGTTTGATACAGTCAAAGAGAGCCAGAGAGTCATTCATTGATATCCCTAATTTACAAGGGTATAAATAATTTAAAAATGAGGCAAATTCTTACATAGAATTAACTAACGTTTAATATGTAGAATATCTAAATTTATTTGTGTGTGTTTGTTTCTTGGTGTTTTTGACATCTCATTTTTGGACGATTTTATGACATTTTAACTTTATTCTGTATCTCAGTTTTGTTTTTGAATTGGTTTTTCTTATTAACAGGATGTGAAGTTGTGTTCCAGGTTATGTGTTATGATCAAATCTTCCCCTCTAAAGTAATGAAATATTCCATAAACTTTCATATTTTCCTCAAGCTTCAGGGAAATGAATCATGTTCAATCTGATGGGCAGATCTGATATATCTCAGGCAAGATTATTCAATCGTGTCACAGATCATATATATTTTCAGAACGATAGTTTTTTTTAGTAAATCAATTTTCATAATTGTTATAAGAGAAATTTCTTAGACAGACTATTAAAGATACAAATTAAAGACACCATTTTTTATATCGTCAAAACGAATGCTCATGATGTTATTACAATTGTCCCTAAACAAATGACCCAAGCAAACGTTTTAGCAAATATCAAAAACATTTTTCCTTTGGAATAGTGATGTCGATATAACAAATGTAACCCCAAAATGCACTGCGACGAGCTCAGTGAAAACAAAAACAAAATGGAGGACGAGATGACTGAAATGTTGATTGAAATGACCCAATAGAAACAGTACGGTATAATCATGTATAATGAGTTTTTCAAATCAGCAAATTTCTTATAAACAAGCACAAATTCAGTCAGAATAAACGAATATACGAACCGTTACGTATTATTATTTGGATGACATGTAACTGCTGAGTCTGGTTTAGCTTTCCTTCACCGTCATCCTGTAAGGACATCTATACAGTTTTTTTTTTTTAAATCTAGCCTCCTATAAAAGTCTTTAACTGAATTAATATCAGTGGTATATCTAATGAACAGCACTGTCATTTCTTTTTCTTTTTTTTAACAGTTTTTCAGGTTTCCTCGGAAAGTGTGAATAGAAGAACAGAGGAACAGATCCTCGACTGTGGAAGGAATATTGAAATACTCTTTCTTGCTCATGTTTTTCAATCTCTCTCTCCTTCTTGACGGTGTGCGAGTTCCTCACAGTCTTCACACTGCTCAAATTGGCCAATCTTAATGTCAGTGAAATGTCAGTTGTTCGTAAGTGCGCGCTGTCCTCGCCGCGCTGACACGCTGTTCTCTCTCGCTCTCCTCAGCATGTGGCTATACATCCACTTCATTTGCCATAAATAACATCCATAAGGACCCGGTGGGCGTCAGACGGCCTCACCTAATACAGCCGTTACAGGGAATCAGAGAAAGTGACTGCTCTAACCTCCACGACACACGACTTATTACACTTAAAACTCTTCGTACAAAGACAGCAGATTTCCTCCAGCAAATAAACACTGTTCCTGATGGGGGAAAAAGATACCTTCACAAGCTATTCCTCATCTGAGAAAACTTGAATACGAGCAGTTAATTTTGATCTCGTGAAACGTCTGGATTGAGTGCCCTTCTTTACATAAACTAAACTGTTCTTAAAATGACTGAATTAAATGAGTTGAAATGGATATTATAGGAAAGACAGTGAGCGAGTGTCCAGCAAATACGGTTTAAAGTGCCCCAATTATGCTTTTTCGGATATTACCTCGGATTTAATGCAGTGGCTGTGTGAGAATGTAGAAGCTCTGCAAAGTTTCAAAGATCAAAATGCTTGAGAAATGGATTTAATAAAGAGAGAATCGATTCTGAACTGCTTGAGACGAGTCGTCAGTGATTCCAGTCTCACTTCTTAGACGAAACCTACGTTGGTTTGTAACAAATTTTCCGAACGCCAGTCTCTGGTCTTCATTGGCTGCCTGTGAACAATGTGAAGACCCTCATACAGTGTATCTTCAGCTGAGACTGGAAGAGTTTAGAGCAGCAAATCCACTATGATGAACTTCCAGAAGATCGAAACTTAATTCTGCAGGAATTGATTGGGTAAAACCGACGCCACTGTTCGTATCACTGTGTATCAAGAGCTGACACTCGGATATGGTAATGGGTGTTTCGTTTCTGACACACTAGTGTTAATTTCATTAATGAAATCTATGACAAAAACCTATGACAGCGACCTTTTTTTCCATGACTAAGACGATAACGACACCAACGATCACTGCGACTTTATCAACATGCAACGTCTTTGACGAAAAAGGCTAAAATGTAGTTACAAAATAATAACTTGACCAAGATCACGCTTTGTTTTTGTCGAATAAAAGAGGAGACAAAACAGACTGTTTCTATGAAGCGGCTACGAGCTTTCATGCATACAGTTGCCAGAGTTCAAGAATTAAAATAAAAGAATTGAATTAAAAAAATATGATCATATAACACCGATTTTATCATCTCTACACTGGTTACCTATTAAGTTCCGCATCAACTACAAAGTACTACTACTGACCTATAAAGCCCTAAATGGTTTAGCACCTATGTACTTAACGGACCTTCTTTCGCCCTACAATCCACCGCGTTCCTTAAGATCACTAAATTCAAGGCTTCTGGTCATTCCTAGGATATCGAAGTCCAGTAAAGGAGGGAGGGCGTTCTCGCATTTAGCTCCAAAACTCTGGAATGGCCTTCCCGATACGGTCCGAGCCTCTGACTCGCTGACACAGTTTAAAACTAGATTAAAGACGCTTCTCTTTAGTCAAGCATTCACATAATGCTTACCTTCTAGTCCTCTGTTATGCCATACGGAACCGTTTGCCACTGAAACTGCTTAACGCACCAGTGGGGCTCGACAGCCTCTTAGACAAACGGGTCGGCGCGTATGGTTGGGTTGCGGAGAGTTTGTGAGTTATAACGGAAATCATTATGAACATCAGCTATGCTAATTATTTCCCATCTGCCTTTCTGCTGTTATCTCGGGACGCTTGTCCCGAGAAAAATGGCGTTCGTCAGGTCCAGTTTTGTGTCCAGCCTCTCACGGGGATTTCGGATGCCCCAACGCCTGTGATGAGACGACTCAACGCCTGTGATGAGACGACTCAACGCCTGCGATATGTTATGGCGCCGTTTGATTCATAAACAATATTTATATTTAATATTTATATTTAAACAATATGAATGTAAGCCAGAGGAGAACTGGCCCCCGACTGAGCCTGGGTTCTCCCAAGGTTTTTTCTCCATCCAATCTGATGGAGTTTTGGTTCCTTGCCACTGTCGCCTTGCTTTTGGCTTGCTTTGAGCTTGCTCAGTTGGGATTATTTAGTGTTTAGCAATGTTGTTGATCTGTGTTGTGCTACTTTCATGTTATCAGTGTGAAGCTGCTTTGATACAATCTGTATTGTGAAAAGCGCTATATAAATAAATGTGACTTGACTTGACTTAAATCACCCAACCATTGCTTTTCTGTTAAAAGATCACGCTTTCTTATGTTATTAATGTACCATTGTCTTGACATTTGTATAGTATAGATGTTGTCGTTGTTGTTTTTATTATTATTATTTTTTCCTGTGCTTGTTTTAAAGTAAATGTTTCTAAAATCAATAAATACAACGTTGAAAAAAAAAAAGGATCACGCTTTCAACTCTGCAATCTGGCAACCGTTTACACACGCTCTCTCTACACTGCGGAAGAAGAGAGGATGATCTGAAAACAGACAAATGTGTGAGCTGCAGTTTAGAGATCTCCATTTGAGATATTCTACTTTAATGAAAGAGTTAATCAGTCAGTTTGAACTTCCTGCGACTAAATCTGCGATCAAACCATCTCAGTGACGAACTGTAATTAATCCAAACACGGATCTTGGCTTTTTGAGATTGTGGTTTCTGCATAAATGCACTTCTGTGTGACAATAAAAAGTCATTTTGCAGGTGTTTTAATAGAAACACATTTACTAGGATTTGAGAAGTTTCTGTTTTTATCCTCAGGCCTATATGATAAATAGTCTTTATCTATGCCTCAGAATATTATTCTAACTCTATTTTTGTCTTATTGCCTGTTTTACTGTCTTCATATGACTTTCCGTTATTCTGTTTAGCACTTTGGGTAGCATTGCTACATTTAAACATGCTATATAAATAACATTTACTTGCTTACTTCTTTACTCTAGCTGTAGTTTGCCAAATAATTTTGTCACATAAATACCCTAAGCAAGTTCATTGTTTTGTTATTCCCTTATATTTATAATATTATATTATATAATTAAAAATATTTTCCTCATTTTTTGATAGTTTAATCGAATTTGTTGGGTCATAAAAAACAAACATCCCCTCTAAACATCACTTTGTACTGTGTATATTCTTCTTTTTATGGTCTACTAAAGAAACAAACGACCTGGAAAAACATGCAAGTAAACGATGACAGAAATGGTCTTCTGAGTTGCTTTAAGTTAGAGCGAGCTCGAGGTCCTCAGTGTCCTGCATGAAGAGAGAGAGAGAGAGACTCACCGGTGTGTTAGACTGGTCGATGAGTTTTCTCTCCCACATCTTTAACCGTCTCTCTCTTTCTCTCAGCTCTTGTTCTTTACAGCTCAGATCTCTCTCCAACCGCTTCAGACGTTCGAGAGTCGCCTCGATCTCACACCTGCTCACACAACACACATCATATTCATCAACATCATATCCCCATTCATTAACATAATCAATATTTATCAAGTGATTAGCTTACATTATTCTGTTTCATATGTTTTTATTGGTATGCACAAACACATTTGTGTACAACCTTTTATAAAACAAAAGAAAAGCGGAAAAAAAATAAAATAAAATATTAAAATAAAATAAAATTGGTGTGAGTTGGAGTTAGGCCTAGTTAGCCTGGAAAATAGTATAAATGGTTGCCATTTATTGTAAAATTTGGCGAGATTACCTTGTTTAGAGTATG